>PVJH01025625.1:0-31225 GCA_004026705.1 Nesogale talazaci
CCTAAATATGGTTAGCCAATAAAACAGTCCATGCAACTATGTCAATAAGAAAGGAAAGGGATATTGCACTAAAGGGGGACCCTGCAGGACTCGTCCAGCTCCGTCATTGACCCAGGGTCACCAGCCACTTCCGGTAGGCATTGGCAAACCTGGCCTGCTCGGCATTCCGGCAAGTGGACAGCACTTGATCGATGAACCGGTGCTCCATTTCAAGGCCCAAGGAGTCTGGATCTGGGGTCCGCTTCAGGCGCTTGGTTTCCTGGGAATAGCCTCGCTTGCTAGAGTCATTCAGTCCATCCACCTCCATTGCCTGAGATGTGTGGGGGCCAGCTGGGGTGAGGGGCAAGTCACTCAAGGTGCCCCCCGAACTGTCTGCTGAGGAGAGCTGGGTCACGGTGCAAGGAAGCCTCCCATTTAAACGATGCTGAAGGTAGAAGATGTGCCTCCTGGGAAAGGGAAAACGGGAATAAGAGACACGAACATTACACTGCAGAGTCCAAATTTCCAGGAAAAACACAACGCTGGCGCTCAGTCTGTCTCGTCTCTGCCATACCCCAGAGCAATCTGGGGGAGGAGGAAAGGTCAAGGAGATAAGATGACATCTTTGGGCAACTGGACAAAGCCCATTTTACTAGTTTGCTGGTGACAAAGAACACTGCCCCAGCTCTTCCAATAAACACTAAGGCTTGGAGCTGTTATTCTTTGTTAATTATCATAGGAAATCAATTTCTGTTGTAAATTATAAAACCAAATCAAGCCAAAAAGGACCCTCACTGACATCCTGAAACACAAGTGATTTTGAGACAGGGGGTTCAATAGTTCCTCCAGAGGCTGAGTCCACAGGCTGTGCCCAGCTCTTGCTTTCCTAAGCACAGACAGCACTTCTGGGGCCGCTGGTCTCCTGACATGGCCACATTCAGTGGAGGTGAGCTGGGCTCTGAGCAGTCTGAGCACGCATACCTCCTCTGCTTCCTCCAATGGGCAGCAGTTTCCCTGGTCTTCCAGTCACCTGGAGGTACTTGGTCAGAATGAAGGCCCGTGCATCTCATCTCCAAAATGTTCAACTCAGTGAGGGAACGTCTACTGTGCATGGAACCAAGTAAACATGACAGGTTGTGAACTACCACTTGTCATCATTCTTTTTTTTTTTTTTGGGGGGGGGGGGGGGAAGAGGCATCACTGTTCTCCGGTGGTGGGAGTAGGAGGCCCATCCCCACTGCTGGAATTGAACCTCCGTCTCAGTGGGCTGCAGTCCCGCGCACAACCACTACGCCCGCCACTGGGGCTCAGCCCTCGTCATCATTCTTATTAGCAACGTTTGCCTTTAAGAGACGATTTTATTAGTTTCTCCAGCATCCGAAGGATGATCTAACGTGTCCACTTGGTGTAGGATGAAACTTAAAGAGCGCTGAGTTTTCTAAGGAAAATGGACCAGCAGTGAAGCACTGGCTATATGGCCAATCCTGTCTCTGCTTTTCTCTCCTCACCCCAGGTTCCGTAACCTTTATAGCAATAAAGCAGCATCTGCTCTGCTCATCTACCTCCCTACCTCTCAAACACACACACACACACACACACACACACACACACACACACACACTAGATCCTGAGAGTGTACAGCCCTCTGTATAAACAACAAATCTGTAAGGCCACACAAGCTGTATGTAAGATCTGTCTTGAAAATACAGTAAAAGCATCTTGGCTTTAGAAGGAAAGGAAAATCTGATGCTTACAAATGTAGTCCTATAAGCCCTGAAGTAGAATCTGTTTTTGTAAAGACAACAATCTCAAATTAGAGGAAAATTAAAAAAAAACAAAACCCTAAGAGTTAACAAACCATTTTTACCATGAAATTTACTCAGAATTCAAGTTATTTGGTTGCTATTCCCTTCTTATTCTCTATTAGCCCTCTGTCCTGCTGACACCTTCCTTTAAAACAGCAAAAGGGGTCAAGGAAGCTAGTTTGCAGACCATTAGGGTCTGAGGAATGATAAAGGCCTAATTAATGGCTCTAAACCCTGATAGTATCAAAACTAACTACTTGGACTTGTCTGTTTTTCAAGCACAGGTCTGTTTCTCAGCGCCTCATCCCAGTATCTCAAATATCAGAATCACCAAGGTGAAACCCAGAAGCCTTTGTTTAATTTTGTAAGTAATAGAGACTATTCTATTACTAAAGTTGAGTGCCATCACCTAAGTCACAGACAAAAATTTGAGTGTAGAACCTTCAGGTATGAACCCAAGGGGGCAGAAGTCAGACTTCAGGTCTTGTGGGGCTCTCCTAAGGGAAGACACTCTTGCTTTGGAACGGGCTTCTCCCTTCCTTACCTATGGCACCACAGAGTCTCGTGTCCTGGGTAGGTATCGATAAGATCAGTAGTGAATTCAACTTCCTCTTCTAGAAGATGAGGAAGATTCACCCTTGGTTCCTCTGCTGAAACTGCAGCTTCTTCACCTTGTTGAAGGACTAGGTCTGGCTCATTTCTCGAAGGACTCTGGTCCAACACAGAACCATCTGGCACAGCTTGGCTAATCAAAGACTTTATCAAAAACTGGCGGTAGTGAAATCCACTGTGGTCAGACACGTGCAAGGACGCCCAATGCTTAGTAGAAGATAGTTCATCAAGAAGAGTCTGAGGGAAACAAAGGGGAAGTGAGAGTGAGAAACGGGACTTCCAAATGTTGTTCTTTCTCGACAGTGTTGCTCCTTTTTGTGAATGGGGTGGGGCCACACGTTATTCCCACTAATATTATTGAATCCCTTGTACCTCATTGAAAAATGAGGCAATGGTTACTTTATGAATTTACGTATGATGTCCAATAAGCACAAAGCTGCCACTTAGTAGACACACAATCTATCTATACTAGTCTACCCTTTCCCTTACAGACTCTTAAAAACCAACCAACCAACTCATTGCCATTGGACACCCTATAGGACAGAGTAGAAATGCCCTCATGGGTTCTGGAGATTGGAAATCTTTGCTAGAGTAGAAAGTCTCATCTCTGTCCTGAAGAAGGGTGGGTGGTTTTGAACTGTTGACTTTGGAATCAACATTCCAAGGTGTAACCACTCCACTGTGGTTGCCTTACAATCTTGCTGCCATTAAGTAGATTCCCAACTCACAGTACCACTATTTTTTTAAAAAATCATTTTATTGGGGGCTCATACAACTCTCATCACAATCAATACATACATCTATTGTATGCAAATCACATTTATACATTTGTTGCCATTATCATTCTTGAAACATTTTCTTTCTACTTAAGTCCTTGGCATCAGCTCCCCATATTTTCCCTCTCTCATGAACCCTTGATAATTTATAAATTACTATTATTATTATTTTATCATGTCTCCCTTCACCCACTTCTCTGTTGTCTGTACCCCAGGGAGGAGGTTATATGTAGATTGTTGTAATTGGTTCCCCCTTTCTACTCCACTTTCCCTCCACACTCCTGTTATCACCACTCTCACCACTGGTGCTAAAGGGATCATCTGTCTGAAGTTGCCAATGTTTCCCGGCTCTTATCTGAACCAGTGTATATCCCCTGGTCTAGCTGGATTTGTAAAAAGGAACTGAGATCATGATAATGGTGGTAGGGGGTGAGGGGAGAAGCATTTAAGAACTAGAGGAAAGTTGCATATTTCATTGTTGCTACATTGTACCTTGACTGGTTCATCTCCTCCAAGTGACCCTTCTGTAAGGGGATATCATTTCACCAACTGATGGGCTTTGGGTCGCCTGTGTATATCGGAAGAATTCACCAAGAATAATAAGAGAGCCCACTGGGCTGAGCGCTGGTGGCATAGTGGTTGTGCGCGGGACTGCAGCCCACTGGGATGGAGGCTCAAATCCAGCCGCAGCTCCCCAGAGCAAGGCTGGGTCTCTCCTACTCCCTCTACCAGGGGGCAGTGGTGCCCCGCCCACCCCCCCCTCCAAAAAAAGGAGAGCCCACCAACTGGGAACACATTTTTAGCAATGACACATCACATAAAAGCCTTATTACTAAAATCTACAATACTTTGCAAGCTTACAATAAGAGAAAAACTAACTGCCCACTGAGGAAGGGGGCAAAAGACCTGAACAGAAGTTTCACAGGAGCAGAAATCCGAATGGGCAATAAACATGAGAAAATTTTCCTGATCATTAGCCGTAAGAGAAATGCAAATCAAAACCACTATTAGCTACCGGGCTGAGGCCCGATGGCGCAGTGGTTGTGCAAGGGACTGCGGCCCACTGGGATGGAGGTTCAATTCCAGCAGCAGTTCCACAGGAGCAAAGGCTGGGCCTCCTACTCTCACCACCAGAGGGCAGTGATGCCCCCAAAACAATAACAACTACAACAACAAAAAATAACTATGGGGCTGAGCCCCGGTGGCGTAGTGGTTGTGCGCGGGACTGCGGCCCACTGGGACGGAGGTTTGATTCCAGCTCCCAAAAGCAAAGGCTGGGCCTCCTGCTCCCACCACCTGAGGGCAGTGATGCCTATAAAAAACAAACAAACAAAAACTATGATCTACCACCTAACACTCTCCCAGATAACCCAATTTAAAAAAATCAGAAAGCAACAAGTGTTGGAGGAGCTGTGGGGAGACAGGAACACTCGTGGACTTGTAGATTTGTACAGCCTCTATGGAAATTGATTTGGTGATTTCTAAAACAGATAAAAATTGAGCTACCATACGACCCTGCCATCACACTCCTGGGCATATACCAGAAGAAACAAGAAACAAAGCACAGCCACACATCTGTGCTCCAATGTTCATGCGGCACAGTTCACAAGTGCAAGGCGTTGGAAACAACCCAAAATTTCCATCAACAGACAAATGGATTATAAAAATGGTATATACATACAATAGAAAACTACTCATCACTGAATTACAGTAATTAATGCATGAAGCATGTCGCCACATGGAAAAACTGGAGGAAATTATGCTAAGTGATGTAAGTCAAGTGCAAAAGGACAAGTACGACATGAGTCTGATGAGGTAACCGTAAAAAAAAAAAAATGCAAAGGGGCACAGGGAAAAAGCTTCTGTATACAAAAATCCCTGGGATAAGGTCTAAGTAGTATGGCAGAGAGCAGACCAAATCCAGGGCTACATATGGTAGCCAACTAAAAAGGGAGGGAGTGGGGAAAGAAAAAAAATAAGACACGGGTAGCAGGGGAACAGGGTAATAACTCACCCAAAGGGAGGGTATTGTTTATATCGCCACAGGGAAAGGGGGACCAGACTTCAACCTGGTGTTCTAGAATGTGGAGGAGTCTGAGGGCCCAGTCCCAATCCCAACTACATGGCCAGCTGCCCCTCCTCCCAGAAGAATTTACTTTAGAGGACAGCACTGAAGCTACAGTTCTGATAGAAAGATATTTCTGACCAAAGCACACGGGATCAAACGAAGGGGGAGGAAGAGAGAGCAGAGCACTTTGTGGACCAACAAGCCTTGAGAAAGATATCCCCACGCAGAACAGCCAACACACAGGCAGGATCATATGGCTGGCCCCTCCATAAGACACAATGTCCTTTATGGACCCATGGCCCTATGGAGGGCAACACTGGAGACAGTGTCCGGATTGCACCAGGTCTGACCACACCACACGGAGGCAAAACACTAAGCAGAGCATGGAGGTCCCGAGGGAGTGCCACCCCATCAGACTCGACCGGAGGACACTCCTAGAGGTCAACAAACAGATCTTAAACTATTTACGGGTTTTTATTATTTATATGTTTATTTATATTTTCTGGAGATTGGTTTTGTGTGTGTTTGTTGTGTGTGTGTGTTTTATCACTGTGTCGCTTCATCCTGCTATGTCATTTTTTTGGGTGCATATTATTACCTCTGCAGGTCTATCTAAATAAGATAAGCGGGCTGATCAGTCTAAAGGAGAAAACAGCAGAACCAATGGGTCTGGAGGGTGTGGGGGGAAAGAGATGGTGTTGATCAACCCAGGGACAAGGGAACAAAAAGTGATTCAAAATCAGTGGCAAAGAGGGTGTGAGAGGTCTGGTAGGGACTGATCAAGGGAAAGGTAACTGAGAGAAATGAATGAAACCCAAATGAAGGCTGTGCATAACAGTGAGGCAAAAGGAAAGTAAAAGGAAGTAGAAGAAAGAACTAGGAGGCAAAGGGCATTTATAGAGGTATGTCCTTAAATAAGTATACTTATATGTGATGACAGGGAAATAGATCTATGTGCATACATTTATAAGGTTTAGTATTAAGACAGCAGATGGACATTGGGCCTTCACGCAAGTATTTCCTCAATGCAAGAAACTTTGTTCTATTAAATTGGCATTCCTTGGTGCTAACCTTCCTGACAAGATTGCTGAAGATGAATATGTGCACAAGCAAATGTGAAGAAAACTGATGGTGCCCGGCTATCAAAAGATATAGTGTCTGGGGTCTTAAAGACTTGAAGGTAAACAAGCAGCCATCAAGCTCAGAGCAACAAAACCCACATGGAAGAAACATGCCAGCCTGTGTGACAACGAGGTGTCGAAGAGATCAGGTATCAGGCATCAAAAAAAAACTAAAAATTGTGATTGTAAATGTGGGGGAGTATACATTCGGGACCCAAAGCCCATCTATAGGTAACAGTATCTATCCCCTTACAGAAGGATTACAGGGAGGAGAAAAACCACTCAGAGTGCAGTGTAGCAATGATGAAACATACAGCTTTCCTCTAGTTGTTCAATGCTTCCTCTCCCTCACTATCATGATCCCAATTCTATCTTACAAATATGTCTAGACCAGAGGATGTACACTGGTATAGACAGAAAGTGGAAACATGGAATCCAGGACAGATGATCCTGGACCAGTGGTGAGAGTGGCAATGGGAGGGTGGAGGAAAGATGGGGTAGAAAGGGGGAACCGATAAGGATATACATATAACCTCTTCCCTGGGATACAGACAACAGCCAAGTGGGTGAAGGGTGACAGTGTAAGATATGATAAAGTAATAATACTTTATAAATTATTAAGAGTTCATGAGGGAGGGGGCACAGGAAGGGAGTAGGGAAATCAGGAGTTGATACCCAGGGCTTAAATAGAAAGCAAATGTTTTGAGAATGATGAGGGCAACAAATGTACAAATGTGCTTGACATACAATGGATGCATATATGGATTGTGCTAAGAGTTGTATGAGCTCCCACTAAAAAAACTGGACAAAAAAAAAAAAAAAGATTTTCAGGTAGCATGGTCAGGCTATGTTTTAAATTTCTCTTCTACATTCTTATGCGTTTATACAGCCTTAGTTGCCAGTCTCGAGAAATGGAAGATCACTTACTTGATTACAAAGAGAAACAAAATAGCATCAGATGAACTTCTCCCTGGGTGGTGGCAGAATTTGATCTTAAAGTTATTATACTACAAAAATCAACCTGCAGATAGCTAAGCTCCAATGCATCCCATTTTAATTTTGCATGGCGTCTAAATAGATTTAAAGAAAGGGTATTTGATTTGTTTAAAAGAAACATATATGACATGAAAACTTATTGAATATTTCTCGATATAAAAATTGGAATTTTGAAAAAAAAATTGCAACTTTGTCTATAATTTTGAAGCAGAAATCATATACACATGAAATTTAAAAAGAAGTGTCTTCAACAAAATCAATTTAGTGTCTTTAAAAACTTGTAGGAACTCTTTTAACACTCTGGCATATTACCTCTCCCTCAGCTTTCTTTTCATTGTAAAGAGCTTAATTTTAACACAGATTTGGGATACTCATTCACACAGACTTTATTCCATTTAAATTATAAACATAGTCCCATGTCATTAAGTAGTGTTGCACAGCATAGCTTTTCACTTATCCAGAGTCTTCTTATAAAGATTATCAAATTTAGCCATTTCCCAACTTGGTTTTTACTCTTATACAAACAGCACTCATGAATGCTGTCATGCACAAATTTATATACATATCTCACTCCTTATCTAGGAGAAATTTCCTGAAATATACTTACTGGGGCAAAGAGATAAACTTCGTGATGCTCTTGAGGCATCCTTTCAAAATACCCTCCCAGCAGAATAGATCCCTGCTGGAAATACATGCTAATGCCTGTTCTTTAAGAATATTGTCAATACTCATAATTCATTATGTGAAAAAATTATATTTCACTTAAAATTAGGGTTCTTATGATTAAGGCCAAATGTCTCAAAGGTTTTGTCTTTTATAATGAACTGACTGTTTTGCCCATCTCCTTTTATGAACTGCTTCATTTATTCCTGGTGCTAATCATTACTGCAATTATTAAAGCCAGATTTTGGCTTTAGATAATTAAGATAGAACTTGGCTTCGATTTGACTTCCTTAATTATTTCTTCTATTACTATTTTAAAAATTCCTTCCTTTCTTTGTAAGCCTTTATTCCCCCTTTTCTTTTTTTAATAAATCATTTTATTGGTTGCTTGTACAATTCTTATAACAAACCATACATCAATTGTATCAAGCACATTTGTACACATGTTGACATCATCATTTTCTTTTCTTTCTTTTTTTTTTTTTGTGGGCATCACTGCCTCTGGTGGTCGTGGGCGCTACCCAGCTGCCACTGGATTTGAACCGCCAAGCTTGCAGCCTGCAGTTCCGCACTCAACCACTTATGCCACCGGGGCTCAGCCTGACACCATCATTTTCAAAGTATTTTCTTTCTGCTTGAGCCCTTGGTATCAGTTACTCTCCCCTCCCCCTCCCCTATAATCCCTTGATAACTTTTCATGTTTTCTCACCTTACATTGTTCCACCGTCTCCCTTCACATTTCTGTTGTTCTGTTCCTTGGGGTGGTAGTGCTATATATTGATCATTACAACTGGTTCCCCTTTCTCCCTCTACCTATTTCTAACCTGCATCGTGTCATTAATTACTCCCATTGTTTATTTGTCCTGGTTTCCACGTGTCAAGAGTTCCCAACAGTGTGCACGCTCAGTCTAACTGGATTGGTAAGGTGGAACTGGGGTCATGATAGTGGGGGGTGGGCGCATTAAAGAGTTAGAGGAATGCTGTGTGTTTCATCAGTGCTACCACATTGTACCCTGGCTGGCTCATGCCTTCTGTGAGGGAATGTCCCATTGTCTACAGATGGGCTTTGGGTCTCCACTCTGATCCTCATTCGAAACGATCATCGTTTTGGGTTTTCTGGTGCCTGATCCCATCCCACCGACACCTCATGATCACACAGGCTGGTGTTTTTCCACGTGGGTTTTGGTCCTTCATCTGCTGGACGGCCACTTGTTTATTTTCAGGTCTTTAAGACTCAGATGCTGCATCTTGTAATAGCTGGCATTAGCTTTCTTCACCACATCTGCTATTGCACCATTTTGATTTCACCAATTGTGTCGGGAAAGTGAACATCACAGAACACCAGGTTATTGGAACACGTTTTTCTTGAGTTGAGAGAAGATTTGAGTAGAGGCCCGGTACATAGCATATGTGTACATAGACCTATATCCCTATTGTTACATATTAATATATTTACATTATGCATGCCTATCTTTATACCTCTATAAATGTCTTTTGCCTCCTAGTTCTTTCCCCTACTTCATTTTACTTTCCTCCTGTCCCACGATCATGCTTGACTGTCATTTGGCTCTAAGTAATTCCTCTTGGCTACATTGCCCTTGATCAAACCCCACCAGGCATTCCCCCCCGCCCCACCCCCTTGCCACTTCTTTTAGCTCTCTTGTTGTTTCCTTATCCCTGGGTTTGTTGGTTCTGCATTTCCTTTCCCCCACTTCCCCTCTACCCTTTCTACCCAGAACTTTCAGCACCTTTGTTTTCCTCTCAGGATTAATTATCTTGCCTATTTTATATAGAGGGGGAAGGGAGGGAGAGAAGACATTAAAAAAAAAAAAAAGAAGAAGAAGAAAAGGGGCCTATAAGTAGTTCCAGGTCTGTTTGCTGACCCCTGTGTACTCCCATTTGGTATATATATGAGGTAAGAAGCTAACAATTATATTCTAAAACATTGAACAGTTTTACTAGGATAATAAGTGAAGTTCACTGCCATCTAGTCAATTCTGAGTTACAGCAACCCCGCAGGACAGAGTAATGGTGCCCCGAAGGGTCTCTGAGAATGTCCATCCTTATGGAAAGCCGCAGCTTTCTCTAGGGGACTGCTGGAGTTCGGAGCTAGTGACTTTGCGATTAGCATGCACCCTAGTAATCAATCTTTGAAGTGGAAAAGAGATCCAAATACTACTCAGATAGAACTCTAACTGCATTGACTTTGTTATAATGACCTTGCTTCCCATGCAGGAATACAGTCTATTTTCCTGCTAATCTTTAACCTTTGCTCTGTGAAAATTTTGTGTGCCCATCAACGTATATCCTTCTTTCTTTCTAATGATCCTGGGAAGCTTACATTTTCCCTTGCTTTTATGAAATGACTGGTTGGATTTTTAAAAAAATCTCTTAATATATAGCGCTATCTAAAATCTTTCAGAAATCCTTTCACCGACAAATTGATTTCAATTCAGAAAGCACAGTAAAATTTGCCACTGAAATGATACGATGGTGACATGAATATTTTTAATAAAAAAAGAAACAGAACACGTATTTTCCAATTACATTATTTTTCACGACCTATCACTTCACTTCGAGACACTATGCCTACATGGAGGGTTCAAATATGCTTTAAAGAGGATGTCACTGACCTCTGTTCTGGGGAAAGGGCATGCTCTCTCTTCTGAGTGGGCACAGCAATGCACTGGCTCCTGTACAGTCTGTGTCAGAGTGGGTGCAGGGTGGATGCACTCTGGCCATGGACTGACGTGGAAATGACTGTGCTGATGTGTCGGCCAGCCCCTCGGATGGCTCCCCGGGCACCCTGCCATGATGCACTTGAACTCAGCAGACACCAGAAAGAGACAACCTGCTCACCATTTTGCTTGGGAGAACATTAATCACCACGTTCCTGACTGCTGGAAGTGTAGGGCAGGCAGCACTGGTGTTAAAGGAGATGTGCGCACGTCAGACTCCAGAAGGCTTTCTGTTTGCTCAGGGAAAATGTGACGCTCTATGTCTACATGTTACAAGACTGCTGCTTAGAGGAATTATGTTCAAAGTTGGTCGGTGGATAAGTAAATTTAGGATGCAGTCTCACTGTCTAGCTTTCATGTCACTGAACCACGTGTAAAAAAGATAAAGGGATACGGGAAGACTATGAGTCAAATAAAATAAAATTGAAAGAGAGTGTCTCAAGGGAAATAATAAAATCATCATGGGCCCGCAAACTGTTAAGTATAAAGGTTTCCAAACTTTTCAGGGGGAAAAAAATTACTCAGTTCTCCTCTGGCTCTGAAACACATTGGTACGACAGCCTGTTGTCCAGGATGCAATACAGTTATCTTCTCCGGCAGCCCCCTGGTTCACTACTCAAGCACCCACCCCCTTCACTGCTGGGTAGTATCACCCACTTTGAGTAACGCGCTTTCCTGGTAGCTAGAACAAGAAATGTGTTGAGATACATTAGAGCATCCTCCGAGCCCAATAAAATGGGACTACCTGGGACTTCTAGCATATGAAATGATTACTCAAACACTTGTGAAAACCATCCAAAGTAAATCTTAGAAACATTATCAAAGATTTTGATTAAATTGTTAAAATCAGGTATTTTAAGATACAAAAGCCCTGACATTAACAATATTGATGTCACTCAGAAAGGGAAGTTGGCTTATCCCTAACTTCTACAAACTGCAACTGGTATGGATAAACCAATACCCAGACACCTAACAAGTGTTTACGCTTGCCCAAACAGTTAAGTCCTTTGTCTGAATTAATATGAGCCAGAGTAAAATTTAAATAGAACTAGGTTCAATCTGGCAAGAATGGTAATTTAATTTTAAAGGCAAATCTACTGCAGCTCAATTATTAAAGACAAAATTTCCAAAAAGCCAAGTGGCTGAGTCTGCGCAAAGCTAACATTCTGTCTGGCTCTACAGGTACTGTCTAAAAGAGGTTTGGCAATCACTTATCTAATTCAAATGGCAAGATCAGGAATTTTAGTGACCAAAAATGTGGTAACATGTAATCAATACCCTACAACTACTAGATGAATACTTTCTAAATCAGATGTAGGTTCAGTATCTATGTTAGGCAGGGCATGGCACTTATAATTTTATATATACTGTATATACTCGAATACAAATGGACCTGAGACACCTAATTGTACCACAAAAACTGCATTACAAATGTGCTGAAAAAAACTCAGCTTATACAAGGGTATATACAGTATATGAGGATAGGTTTATATGGTAAGAAGGAATATAACAGCTTATTAGTCCACACAGTAGTACAGAGGGTTCAATGCACTTCTGTGGAACAGTGGATATACTGGAAGTGCTCCAACTCACATGAGTTGCCAGGTTCAAAGTCAAGGAAGCAGATAGCAGAGTCCTCCCTGAGGCAAGGCAGTCTGCCAATAGGCAGCAAGCAGCAGGGTGGGTCACCAATAGTCAGTAGCTCCGGAGTTTAGCAAAACAGAGTCAGATGGGTTATTGAAAGCAAGCAACGAAAGGGGACAGGACCCACCAGCCTCAAGCACATGCTTCACGGATTGGTCTGGCCCACAGGCAGTGTAAGCTCACAGTTTGAGGCAGACGCCTAGATACAGCAGCAGCATGCATGCTCCAGCACACTCCGATCACCAAAGAGTGAGGGTGGGCCTCGCAGAGCCATATATCTCGCTGCCCTCCAATCAAATTATGACCTTATTAATCCCACATTTTCCTATTGGCCAGGTTGGCACAATAAACACAGTACCTTATTCATGTTGAGTGATTAAGTTACATAGTATCTCTATATTGAATTCATCTTCTGAATTAGAAAATAAAGTTGCTCAAAAGCAGAAATGTCATTCTTAGTCACTGCTCATGAAGTACTTGGTGATAGGTTTTGAACCGAGAGACCAAGTAACAATTCATCTGTAATAATAACTTCTTGATAACATGCTCAATAGCTGCTCAGGAGGGAAGGTGGCTACCAATGTCTATGAGGGGAAAACAGGTGGTGAGTCAAGGCAGGCAAGGAAAATTAAGGATTTTTAGATGCCTTTCCTTCCATCTTTACAGACAAGAGTTGTTTCTCAAACTGTGCATTCTTAGGATTAGTTAAGAGTAAATGGCCACATCTCAGTGAGAAGCCTATGTAAACACTGGAAAAAGCCTCAATGAGTAAGCTTTTCAGGAACAGTCTCTACCAATAGGAGATTATGTGTTGGAGGGGCAAAAATGAGGCTGTCTACTCCTGTAGAGAGTTCATTTCAGAACCCCAAAGGGGCAGTTCTAGTTTATCCGACAGAGTTGTTATGAGTCAGGCTCGACACCACGGCAACAACAATACTCTGACAGTTTTCAAACAAAGGGGCTTCAAAAGGTACATGCAAAAAATTGATGTTTTAATTCCATGTCACCATGAACTTTCTGAAGCTGCATTGTACAATCAACGAAGAGAAAGCACATTTAAGAGCTTCCCTTTTCCCATGTTAACCTAGTTAACCTAGTGCTTTAAAAAAAGATTTCATTGATTCATGTACCATACACAACTCACTTACTAAAATGTACAGCTCAGTATTTTTTAGCACATGCAGAGCAGTGCAGAACATTTTCATCACCCCCCAAAGAAACTGCTCACCTCTTTGAAGTCAAGATTCTCCCCACAGTTGCAGGCAACTATGGTGACTTTTCATGTGCCTATTACATAGCCCCAAAATAGCCACAATAAACATGAATGGACACAATCATTTTCACTCAGTGTCTTTGGAAGGTTCGTGCCTGCTCTAGTGTGTATTAGCCCCTCTTCCTTTTCATGGCAGAGACACCGCATGACATACCACATTGTGCCCGTGCACCGGAAATCTCGTGGATCCTCTGCACCTCTAGCCTATTGCGAAGAACTCTGCTACAAAGGCTGCTGTGCCAGTTATAGCTTCCAGTGCCTGTTATCAAGTCTTTGGTGGACACACCTAGAAGTGGAGTTGCTGGGTTTTTAGTAATTGCATATGTAACTTTTTGAGAAGCCACCAAAATGCTTTTATCAGTGGCTGAAGCACTGTATTTTCCCAATGGATCAGGGTTTCAATTGGTCCACATCCTCACCAACATTTTAATTGTCAGTTTTTAAGCTAAAGGAGCTCTGGTTATGCTCTGGGGTTAACTGTGAGCTGTCAGTAGTTCAACTCCACCAGCTTCTCAGTGGGAGAAATCTGCTCCCAAAATTTAGTCTTGGAAACTCACATATGGTTGCTTTGCTGTGGGTGTTTTGGCTTATACAGGATCACTTAAGAGTCAGAATCAACTTGAAGATAGTGGTTTATCCTAGTTGGTATGACGTGCTGGAGGTACTCTCCGGTAAAAAGTGAACAGCAGTTCAAATCCACCAGTCTTTGTGCAGGAGAAAGATGAGGCTATTTCCTCCCATAAAGATTTATAAAGCCTGGCAAACCCTAAATTGGGCAACTATGAGTTAGAATTTACTGAATGGCAGAGGGTGGTGATAAGAGGATAACAATGCTGAGCCCATTTTCATGCGCTTATTAGCATGTGCTTTTCCAGGGGACATAACCCGTGAGCTCTTACTTGACTCCACTACTCACTGCCATCAGGCCAATTCCGCCTCACAGTGGGTGTACAGGAGAGATGAGAGCCACCCCTTGGGGTTTTTAGACTAAATCCCCACATGAGCAGTCTCAGGGCTCTCTCATGGGACAATTGGTAGGTTCGAACTGACCACTGACTTTGGGGTCTGCAGGTCAGTACGTCACCACTGCACCACTAGGGTGCCAGGAGTAATTAATCTCTGCTGGACTGCAATGCTTTCCTCTCGACAGTGAGCTTTTAAGATATATTTAAATAAAAGAGAAACATCACTCAAAATTCCACCTCATAGTACTGTTAAACATTCTTTATCCACTAAAGATCTTAATACTAGAAAATGCATGCTTACTATAGAAAATACAAAAGGGAAAAATTCTAGTAGCATTATGTATGTGTATGTATAAACATATGGTATGTTAGGTAATTGCTATGTATTTAGAATAGGCACTATTTTAAACAACAAAGTGCTAATTCAATCAGTGCTAATAATATAAATTAGGCTCAGCCCATTACTCACTTTTATAACATTAAGTAATTCTATTTTTATTCAAATGATCTTCTGAAACATCATTTTTAGTACCAAAAACCTATTCTAATTTATGGCGAATTCTAATGGAACTAATTTTTTATTACTAATGAAGGATTCGATTATATCTGGTTTTTTTACTACCATAAGCAACATATATGTAGTAGGAATGCCAATTTCTCCAATGGCAAGGGCAGGGGGAGGGGGCCCAGGCAGTGACTATTACCCCACTAATGCGTTGTCCTCTTTAACATCTACCTCAGTGTCTAGTCACCAAAATGTCTGTTTCCCTCTGATCTGATGAGACTGCCCCTGGAAAAGGTCTACATCCTAGCAGGAAAGTTTCCACAGCTTCCGGTCACTTTGCTCTACAGTACTCCGGCCCCGCAAACTACCACGTCGTCCAGACCCACTCCCCAAACTCCTCAAGCAGCGGTTTCCACTCCGCGCAGCTTGCACGAAGAGCCACTTCTCTGTTCTTTGTATCGCGGGATTACCTCCATGCGCACAAGTATCTCACTGCCTTGTCATTGTTAATGAACAAGCACACGGGCAGCCAGTTCTACGCAAACCTATTTATGGGGAGGGAAGGGAAATGAAACTTCTGACTCGCTCTTAGTACCTGACTCACAACCATCGACAAGGGCAGGGAGGAGAGCTCCCTTTTCACAGATGGAAACATGAAGGCCGTCCATCAGAAGCTGCACTCAGGCCCATGTGACCCGAAGCTATGGAGCTTTCTATTCCACTAACTGGCTTCCTCTCGAAACTCAAGTCCCATGACTGGAAGGAAAAGGCTAATCTTCCAGGTTTGCTGGCTTAAACCTTCCCAGAAAGACAAATTCTCTTTGTCCTGGAGGACTCTCTGGCTTGGGAACAAAGAAGGGAAGGGAGCGTGTGAAAAGTGACGCGATGATGAGAGAGCGAGGGTGGTGAGCAAACCTGAAGGTATGCTTCCCCGTGTCCCTGAAAAGACCACTTGGGCTCCCCTCCTTTTGGGGGTATCCCCGGGCTAGGGCAGCTTCGGTGGCGCTCTGGTACCTTAGAAAAAAGTAGAGCAGCAGAGGGTTTCCCTAACTAGGCGACACTACCTACTGGGAGACACTGGAAAGGTTCCAAACTCAAAGGAGCCCCCTGCTATAGAGCTGGTGCCCGGAGTTTTCGAGACTGGCTGCAAAGGGAGATACCTAGACTACATTCTAGATGATGGGCAAAAGTTTTTCATTGCTGGGGAGGGGTGAGGTCAGTAATGTTTTTTTTCTGAAAAGGGGCAGTAGGCTAATGGGTATGAGGATCCATGTTATAGGGCATCTATTGGGAAAGGACTCCATGGCAGTGTTTGCTTTGTGTGCAAAGGCGCCTGGTTCACCATATGATGAAAAAAAGCAGGGTAACTGTGGCAAAGTCTAAGCCATTAAGAGTCTCTGGAGCCTCTCAATTTGAAATGGATGGAATTAGCTGTGGTAGCGTCTAATCTGACCTGTATGCTAAGAACCACTGTGCACATGATAAAATCACCCATGTCCAGACCCCTCCCTCATTCTCCCGGCATTTGATGGGAATGTGAATTAGGAGTCACTGGTAAGTCAGAGGCTCTGCCATGTCAGGGAACAACCTGCGATCTTCTGGTGTCCAGGGAGTAAACGGGAAGTGACAACCAGCTGACTCAGTGCCTTAAAATCACATCACCAAAGACCAGAAACAATAAATTCCACTCTGTGTGGCTTAATAATCCCTTCCTGCTTCAGGGCCCATTGAGTTATATGCAGTCTTCCCTGACTGATGAAGCCTGCCTTTGTGCTACCAGTGCTTTTACTCACCGCTGTCAAGTTCTTTCTCTTCATGCCTCCCTAGGATGCATACTGCCTGCCACATCTTTCTCCCCAGGAGTGGCTGCCGGGTTCAAAGTGCCGACCTGTCTATCAGCAGCAGCAGAGTGCTTTAACTACTGCTTTATGTGTCCTACCTTAAGAGTGCCCAAAACAGAACAAGCAGGGAATGTACCTTTCTTTTTTTTTTTTTAAAGTGGTAGGGTGTCCCTGGCGGTCTCTGCTGCCACAATCCTCCCTGGAATCTTGGGCTGTTAAGTCCTTGTCTTTCCTCCTTTGAAGTAACTTGGAGGATGAACCACCACAAGACTAAAGGGGCAGCGGGCAGGAGGCAAGAATGGCAGCCCTACCTTGACATCTAGCTGGGCCACGTGCTGGAGAACCCAGATCCGATGGGACCAGGCATTATAGTTGCTCGGGTACCTGCCGGCAGCCTCCCCACAGACCTCCATCTCTTCTTGTCTCAGCCGCTGGGTTCTCTCTGCAGGAACGGTGCCCAGGTTTCCTTTGGCCACAAAGGAAGGCAAGGAGGTTTCCTGAAGTAGCTGTTGTAGCACCCATCGCCTGGTTAGGTGGCAGAGGAGAAAAGAAAGAGCAAAGAATGTCAGGCCCAGAGGAGAATAAAGGTTTTCTTTGTTCTTAATTCCATGTCCATCATTTCATCTCTGTTCAAAACCCAGAGCCCATTCCACTTTGGGATGGTTGGATGGTGAGGGGAAAAGGGGACCAAAGGTTTTTCTTTTTGTCTAATAATTTAAGCTAGCAGCATGAACAAGAGAAAACAAGGGACACACAGCAGAGAAACATACACCTGGGGCTCGGCAACCTGTCAAAAAGAACACCACCAACTCCAAAAGCAACCTGTGTGTAAAGGCCTCCACGAGGGCGTTTGGGGAGGGTGGGTGTAGGAACAGAAGAGGAGTCCCGGTGGATGTCTCCAATTACACGTGCATGCCTCATCTTCTGACGCCCTCCTCTAGCAGAGGTGCATTTGTCTGCAAGCGAGAAACTGCATTATGACAGTGATCATTAAGCAAAGTCCTATTTGACCGCACTGAATCTAGAAGGAAATCAATTCAATTGGTGTCCTCATGATGGAGGCTTCAACATGTCTTCATCCACAGATTTTCCTTTAAAAAAAAACAAAAACACACCAAAAAACCCCAAACTTACTGCCATCGAGCTGATGCTGACCCAGCAATCCTCCTCCAAGGACAGGGGGACGTGCCCCTCTGAGTTTCCAAGACTGCAACTCATCACGGAGTGGAAAGACTAGTCTTTCTCTCGAGGAGGAACTAGTGATTTCAAACTACTGACCTTGAAGTAAGCAGCCTAACTCAGGACCACTATGCTCACAGGGCTCCCACAGATTCCCCTGGTGCACTTAAAACTTGCACTCACATACAGCTAAAAATGCATATTAAAAAGGTACTTATCGCAACTTATTGTCTTCAGTTTGGGCAAATATCTTCTCATGAAAACTTTTAGATTACAAATTTCCACAAGAATACAGGAGAGAAAGAAAATCATCGTTATATAAAAATAGTGGGAATTCTTGTGTAATAATAAAACATTGCTTTTTTTTAAAAAAAAAAATTAAGACAGCCAAAAGGTGGGCAGGTACATATTAAGAGTCCCCACTTTCCACCCCTCTTCCAAGTCCCCAAGCACAGCTACCTACCCCTCTGAGGCCCATAGCTCCATTTCCCAGGAAGGAAGACAATACAAAAAAGCAGCCTAGAAGGTGATTTGGGATGCAAGCCTCAGGCAAGATTGCAGCTCTGCAGAACCTTGAACTAATGTGATGCCCTGCGCCTGTCCAGGACTCCTCAGAGGCTCTCCCCACTGACTGCCACCAGCAAGACAGGGCCTCCCGCTAGTCCAAGGAGAATAGCTGCCTGGGGGTTAAAGACAGGAGGCTTCCAGAAAACCAAGATTCTGAAGGAGCCTCGGAAGCCTTCTGACACTGCCTCGGGCCTTTAACCTAAAGAAAAAGGTTCTTTGCATCTCTGGCCTCTGCACCTTTAGTTCCATGCACATCCTTTACCTCAGCTGTCCTTACCTTCCTCAGGCGGTTAATGCACGTAGTGACCACCACCACCTTTACCTGGACACGCACTCGACTGTACAACCCAAGCTGCTCCTTAGAGCTGAATCTCTAAATGCAACCTCCCGGACGGTTTCAGTGAGTTATGATCACACCAGTCACTGCCGAGTATTTCATGTGTGCCAGGATGCATGATCATTGTCCTTAGTGTACCTGGGAGCGCCTGGAGACTTGGAGAAGTTCCAGGATCACGCAGGGAGCAAGGGGAGAGCCCTGAGCGTTGCACTGGGGAAGCGGGCATGAGAATGCACCTTCCCAATTGCATGCACCCCCGCCCTCCCCACCTTCCTTCGTGGCCACATTTGTCCCTCCAGTCCCTCCCACTCGGAAGGGTACTAGGAAAATACACATCAGACACACCTGTGAATCCATGTTTCTGGACTCTTTGGAAACTTAGTTAAGGCCAGTTTTCCCAGATGTAAGTCCTTAATTGGGTTTAAAGTGCCAGAGAGGATCAACTCTTTCCTGTACAAGAAAAGAAGAAGCGCCATTATTAAATGGATATTAATATAAATCCATTGTGAAGTGAATTTCTAAGAACTGAAAATAATACAGCTCCCAATTCCAAACCACGGAATATATGGAGTACACATGTACAAGAGGGTATCCAAAATCACCCGGAATTGCGTTACGTGGAGCGGAGCTTTCCGAGTATGCGTTTTCCCCACTAGGCGAGCACCGAACACCTCACTCACTCTCACTTATGTCGTCTGGGAAAGTTCTCTCTGATCACAGGGGAATTTTTCCTAAAAGCAGTTTCGCTTGAACCTCCTTTTTTGTGATGGCCGGCTGAAGAGCTGTGAAATCGTGCTTTCTGCTCAGGAAAGTGGCGCAGACATGGCTGTGATGGTGAGCACCGCTGACCAGGAGAGCGCTCTGGGGGTACCAGTGGCTTTCTCATTGCAAAAAGGGTAAAATGTTGACTGATGACAAACCTTGCTCTGGACGTGTCAAATTGCTGAACTTGTTGACTTGTGGTGCATTTGGGGTTTGTTCCACCATATCGGACTGTTAGTCAAGCTTTCTATTTAAAGGTTCTGAAAAGATTGTGTCAACGTGTGCAACAAAAAAGGCTTGATTTATGGCAGACAGGAACTGGTTTTGCCACCACAATAATGTACCTGCTCACGGAGCCATCTCAGTGGGCCAGTTTTTGGGCAAAACCCAGCATGTCTACCTTGCCCCACATACCTTATTCACTTGCCTTGTTATGTGAGCAAAGAGGGGCATAACAGGATAGTGATCTTATAAAGTCTATAGAAGAAGTAAAGAAAAAAATGAGGGAGGTGCTTTAGCCATCCAAAGAGTTGAGTTTGATGGAACTGCGAATTTGACTAATGTATTAAGTGTAATGGAGAGTACACTTTGAAGGTGAAGGTTGTTTTGTTAAAAAACAAACAAACAAAAAACCATAGCTTTGGAGGGGGAGATTCTAGTTCGCCTGTGTCTCCAACTCCCCCACCCCCCCACCCCTTTACTCTCTCATAGTATAAGACCCTCATAAATGTGAACCATTATCAAGAATGTAGTCCTGGAAAATTAAATTAGTAAGCAGAAACTGAAGCTCTTAAATCAGCTGTGGAACTTAATTAGTTGGGAGAAGGTGAAGAGGGTTTTCTGAGTTGGCATGATCTCGATCATTACAAAAACAAGGGAAAAAAATATATATATACCAACATACTGTACGGCTGAGCTATAAGAGAAAAAAAAAGCACGAATCAAATCACAATAACAAAATTATTTTTATTTTGTAATTTTCACATCTATTCTTTGCCCATATGCGTACACTTTCAGCAAATAATTTTCTCTCCTGTTACTATGGACACACTCTGGTAGCACGATGGGTTAGATACTGAACTTCTGACTGCCAGGTAGGTGGCTCAACCCTCCCTCTGTTCGCTGGGTGAATAATACCGCGGTCTGCCCCAGTGGAGTGTGGCCTCAGAAACCACAGGAGCAAGCAGATCTCTGCTCTAACGGGGGAAGCTTCAGGCTGCAATCCCCTAAAGGCAGTGGGTTTGGTGTGTGATATTGTTATTTTGTTTCCCAGTTTCTGCTATTCTAAAAGATATTTTAGAAAAAGGAAGATTTATGCTTATGACTTCTTTCTTCTGAACTTACTGAGGATAAATTTCCAAACAAAGTATGGGCAGGGAAAGTACCTGCCTGATCCTTTCCTTGTTTGATACAGTAGCAGCAGAAGTATTATGCTAATAGCAAGGTGAGGATTTTTATTGCTAATATTTAAAAAGCTGTTCAACTCCAGCCAAAGCTTCAATGTAATTATGAACACCATGGTGGACTTCCATTACTTTCTTAGGTAAATACAATCTAGGTTTAACATTTAATTTCTCTGGCAATTTTTTTATAATAAGCTCTGGGAATGATTATACTGATGAATAACTTTCCATTTTTTAAAATAATAAAATAAAATCACTTGTTAATATTTTATTAAATTTAAAGTACACTTCCTGGAGCAGAGCTGATGACATTTATTTTAGAGTAGCTTGCCGACTTAGATGGCTCTATCAGGTAAGCTTGGACCACTAACCCCAAAGCTGACTGTGGAAAACCCATCAGGCACTCCCTGAAGAAAGATGAGGCGGTCTGCTTCTGTAAAGATTTATAGCCTCAAAAACCCCAAATATGGTCACGATGAGTCATTAGTTTCTAAGTCAACAACAATATGCTTTTTCAACTTTCACGTGATGCGGAAAATAATTGCATTTTTCAATGAAGAAATGGAATTGTGGCAAGACTTGCATTTTATAATTATTTTTAGGCTGATAACTTCACTCTTCGGAGCCCTGCTGATGCAATAAAGCTCTCAGGTGCTAGTCAATAGGCCAGTGGTTTGAACCACCAGCCGCCTGAGGGGAGAAAGATGCGGCGGTCTGCCCCTCGGCATGGACAGCCCGGGAAGTCCTGCGGGGCAGCTCTGTGCTCTCCTCCAGGCTTGCTAGAGGAGGCGTCAACAGCAGTGGGAAGCACCACTGTAAAACAGAATTGAAAGCCACATTGAGAAGGTTTATGGCCGTTTTAAAGAATGAATGGACTGTTTAGCTTTCAATGGACAAGAAACCCATTTGTCATGTAAAAGCAACAATAAGTGCCCTGATGGAACCAGACCTCTGCAGCTGGAGAAGCCATGAGGAAACCCCTGTCATCGCAGAGTTGCTTCTACCACCACTGGATGCTGTTGATGGACCCTGAACCCTGGAATCGAGGAGCCATGGGGAGACCCCTGCCGGCGCCGGGACTCTGCACCCACTGGCCTGTGGCTTCGTGAGTCGGAAGGAGACTTTATAGACTGGTATCAGGCATATGGGCTAATATCAGACTTATGACTATGAACTGGAGTGGGTTGGGATGCTTTCTCAATGTTCCATTCCTCTTATATATAAACCGTACCCTTATTAAAAAAAACCCAAAAAATCAATAAGGGCTGAGCCCTGGTGGCGCAGTGGTTGTGTGCGAGACTGCGGCCCACAGGTTGGGAGTTCAAATCCAGCAGCAGCTCTCCAGGAGCAAGGCTGGGCTTCCTACCCACCAGGGCAGTGATGCAAAACAAAACAAAACAAAACAAAACAAAAAAACCAACCAACCAAATAAATAAATTAAATTAAAAAAAATAAAAAAACCTCAGTGCCAAAGTAAATTTCATTTGAAGTTTTAGGACTTTGCTCCTTATATCTGGAACATCTTCTTGAGAAAGTACATGGAAATACTTATGAGGTAAAAAAGAGGTACAAAATTGCTTTTTGTAACTTCAACTACTTTGTACAGCAATGCTTCTCAGAGTGGGACCCCCTAACTAGCAACATCCGTTTCACCCATAACGTGTGCCAACTCAGATTCCTGGGCTCACCACAAAGGGGCGAAATCACAAACTCTTATCTGCAGAGGAGCCCAGCAACCTGTGCTAAGAAAGCCTTTAGGGAGGGGATGCTGTGGGGTAGGCACTGGCAGCTACCTGAAGGTTGCTGGTTCAAATTGACTAGTCACTGCAGGGGTGAAAATTGAGGCTATCTGCTCCCATAAAGATTTACAGCCTCAAAAACCCTACTCTAAGAAGGAATTCGAAATTGATTTGATTGCAGTGTTTTTTGTTTTCTCTGTTTTGAATGCTAGAGTGTCAAATTTATGTTTCTGGCGCAGACATCATATTCCTAAACAACTACTTGGACACAAGCCTAACATGTTTCAGGCTGCACTTGAGACCTTCAACCAGGGCCTCCTCCTTTCCTACCACCTAAATCTGCTCCTCTTCCAGACATCCCCATTTCAGTGAGTGGCAAGATCATCCTTCCAGGAGCACAGGCCAGAAACCAGTCAGGTTGGACTTGCTTCTCCTCACATCCAATTTCTCCTCTGTGTGCTTATTGAGAATCTGACTACTTGTCACTACTCCCAGGCTGACTTTACTTCAAGTCACCAGCACCCGCAGGTAATATGGCAACACATAACTCGGGACACATCACTAGGCACCTTAAAGCAGCCACTCAATAGTCTTCAGTCCACTCCCTAACCATCGTGGTGTTTTCCATAAAAGAAAACAGATACTCTCAAATCAAGTAAAAACTTGAAGTCTTACACCTTACTTTGTAATCATCTAACTTTGTACTCTAAGTATCTGATCACTAATTATTCAAAAGACCTTTAAAAAGCCCAGTTTATCCAACATTAAAAAAAGAATACAGTGCCACACATAAAACCCAGCAGTTATTATTAAACACTAACTCAAAATGCAACCTTGCCTGAACACAAACAAAATACGATTTAAGACATCTTTAAAGATAAAGAGCATCATTTAAGGTCCTTTCCTATAGGGAAATATAAATTTATTCAGGATATTTAATGAGACTTCATTTTTATTTACTCATGATTCATAAAAAGCTTTCCTCTCACATGATATTGTTTAGCTAACAATACTCCAATTATCAAAATGAATGTGGTATGAATTTTGATACTTTACATATGAAAGCTACAAAATCAGAATTAAAATTTTGACTTTTAGAATTTTAACAGGATCTGTTTCCTATTCAAAATAGCAGACACTCTGAGTGGTTTGTCCCACAGAAGTCAGGGTCAGGGAGACTCAATGGAGATGTTAGTCATTTGGCCTTGAGTCCTCATACGACTACACAGGCCCCACTGCAGGGCAGTGCTTCTTAAATACGCCGAGCAATGCCTGTACCCAGCAACCACGAGTGCTGCTGGCTGCCCTCCTCCCCCTAAAAAGCACACGTCGGACTAACTCCATCCGCCAAGTTTAATGCCATCCGGTCAATTATAACTTTGGACAGGGTAAAACTGCTCCTTTGTGTGTCTGAAACTGTAAATCTTTACAGAAATAAACAGCTTCATCTTTCTTCCAGCGTGGCTGGTGGTTTGAACTGCTGACCTTGTCATTAGCAACAAAGCGCATGGCCGCTGCGCCCTCAGCAACCCATAAGTATGCAACCAGAAATCAAGCTCCACCACACTGCTGGCCATTGAGGCAATTCCAGCTCATGGCGAGCCAACAGCACAAGGCGGAATCGTTCTCCCGTGGGTTTCTGAGACTGCAACTCTTTACCGGAGGAGCAGGCGGAATGGATTTTCTCTCCCGGAGTAGCTGGTGGGTTCCATCTGCTGACCTTGTGATTCACAGCCCAGACTGTAGACTGTAATTCAACAAGACATGTTACATTTCCGGGAGAAATTTGATGGCCAACAGACACATACAGGTAAAAGGGGAAAAGCGTGTCTTCCTGTGTCTTGAGGCGTTTGTTTCAAATGTATCTTTCACTGATGAGAATGACATACCTCACGTTCCATGCAGTGGTAAAGTCTGGGTTTAGAAGCAGCAGGGTGCATGTGACATCTATCAACTCTAAAATAAAGAGAAGTCGTATTAAAAACAAGTAGTCTGCCTCAGAAACGAATGCCATGCTATAGTCTTTAAACCTTCAGCCAAAAATATCCCCTGGAGTTATCTTAAAATGAAACAAGAGTTTAACTCAACTAGTGAAAAAGGGTCTGCTTCAGCATGATTCTCTTTCAAGACGTCTGCGTGCGGGGTCAGACGGACAGCAGCTTGGAAGACTCATTACACCCCCCAGGGGACAGTGAGTTTGCATCGATGAGCAGCAGCTCAGAAAAAGGAGGGTGAGAATGATGGCACAACTTAAAAATTGCAGGCGAGCTTGCTGAACTGCACAGAGAGGAACTGTTCAACTGGTGCATGTTTTGTTGTGTACATCCTCAACAAAAACAAAATAAATTCCCAACAAAATGGGTGGGGGAATGAACCGAGGGGGAAAAAACCCTAAAACAACAAAACAGCCCTACCCTTTAGAATTTGTCTTCTTTTATTTTTGTCACTACCCCCTGGTGGGAGTAGGAGGCCCAGCCTTGCTCCTGGAGAGCTGCTGCTGGATTGGAACCGCCAACCTTGTGGGCTGCAGTCCTGCGCACAACCACTACGCCACCGGGGCTCAGCCCCTAATTTGTCTTTTAGAGTCCTCTTTAGTTCTTATGCATACACAATGAAGGAATTTTCAAGCATTTGTGGAAAAATTCCATGATCTTCTGACGACATTTTCTCCATTTGCATGTCCTACTAATTTCCATGGTCTCCAATCATATTAACTTATCTCTGCTGTCATACTAACTTTAAGGGAAACTACCCTGCTCTCAGCTAGCAAGGACATGACATTTATCCTCAAGATTTTTGTCTAAAAAAGCATGCAGGATTTTTAAAAATCAGCTCTGAAATAACTTTATAGCATTTAAATGATCTTCAATAAGGAAAAAGAAGTCTCTCATAATCCTTTGTTAACACAATTAATTTGTAGCCCCTGGCAAACATCCCTTCATGCACAAATGTTTGCTTAGTGGGAACTATAATTAATATATTACGTTTATTTTTCATTCAGTACTGTTTCATATGCCTTCTCATACACTGCTACCAAACCCAACCACCACCGAATGTATTGCAATGCATAGCGACCACACAGGGGCGAGAAGAACTGTTCCCTGGGGTCCAGACTGCCAATCTTCAAAGGAGACAGCCTCATCTTCCTCCCTTTAAGCAGCCAGCAGGCTTAAACTATTGACTTTGCAGCTAGCAGTCCAATGTATAATGATCACCCTCGCTGTAACACTCCTTTCTATTATTAAAACATGCATTTCTAACAGGTGTGTATATCCTTAATATTAATGTACTATCATTTATTCTGTAGGCTAACTCTTGGTTTGTTTCTTTTCTTCAAATTAAATGTTAGAAACATTTTTTATGCACACTTTTTGTCTTGACAGTTTTTTTTTTATTTTTTGGGGGGGCCATCACTGCCCACTGGTGGTCGTGGGAGCTACCCAGTGCTGCTCCTGAGAGCCACCACTGGATTTGAACTGCCAAGCCCACAGGCCACAGTCCTGCACTCAACCACTTACGCCACCGGGACTCAGCCCAACAAATACTTTCTTAAGATAGATTTCCAAGAGAGGAATTATTACGTCAAAACAATATAAACATTAACATGGCTCTTAATAAATACAAATTATTCTTCAAGTGGGTAATAACATATGCGGCTATGCTGTCAAGAATAATATGAGCATACCTATTTCTCTGGACTCCTGGCTTACATACATTTACTTGAAAGGAGGACTCCTTAATCAGGTATAAACTGATATCTTGTTTTTGTTTTATTTGGCTTACTTAATCTATGTTTATTACCAGGAAGACTTTCCTTCATATTTGTTGGCTCTTGTTCATCTTATAAACAGTCTCATGTTCATTAGCTAGTTTTATTTATCAGGATTTTGAAAAACAAAACAAAACAAAACACTTTTATCTATTCAAGTAAGTTCCATACCAAAACCGAAGCACACACCTACAGCCTCGTCTTGATGCCTCTGAGCAGCTCGTGGGTTTAAACAAGGGGGGCACCTTACAGTCAGCAGCCCAACACATAACTCACTCTTAGTTCCCTGCATTTCTATTTAAAAGAACAAACCAGTGATAACTAGACAGATATCTTCATCTTACTGAAAAGAAAGTTCTAGGATTCTTAATCTGAACTACCTATTATTACAGTATCTCCTTACCAAGATCATAATCAATGTCAAGTTAAAAAAATTGTTAGAATTTATTTACACCACTGTGTGCAGGCCAAAAGCATTCTTATTCTATTCCATCTTACAGATAGGAAACTATGGCCCAAAGTTGAAATAACTTGCCTGTTATTATTCAATGAGTATGTGGCAAGACCATCAATGCAGGTTTTACCAACTCCACTTTACTGCGGCTCCATCTAAACCATCAATCGTTCATGCTTACTGACAAAGGACAAACTTTTTAGAATGCATGCACAAATCTATCTCTATAGCCATTTTTAACAATTCTAGTCAGTAAGAGTATCCATTATTTCCTTTCCAACCAACTTACTAACGGGAATGGCATCTATTGTAATTCCATTATTTCATCACTTCTGAATATGCAGACACGTTCACTAAATGAGCATCAGGAGTAACCTTTGTCCCTCTCTCCATTCGAAGCTGTTACATACCACTACCCCTATAAAGTACTAGCTAACAAACCTCTTCATTCTTTCACTTTTAATAGGCTTTAGTCCTAATTTAATTCTTACCATGGGAAAAGACAATAGTCTGTACTAGTATTCAGTGGGGTTCATAATATTTTAAGTATGTGTACACATTAAAGTTAAAGGAATGGATACAGTGATAACCAAGTGCAAGTTCTGACCTCCAGAAGGCACCTGGCAGCTGCAGAGATCCATAACAAGTAATTATATGTGAAAGAGAAGCATACAGCTCAAGATAGGGCTCACCACAGGCTGGAATTAATCCTTACTGGAGTTGGTCACGAAAGGCTAGATGGGTAAGGTGGCGATGAGTACTGAAGGCTTTGGACAGTAAGGGAGCAAAGAGAGGGATGACGGCCTCATGGAGTCCCATGGTTTCACAAGCTGTGTTCTTAGAGATTACAGAGTCTGGCAGGAGCACCGGACACTGGAGAGAGGGACCAGCAGCCAGGGTTCTAGAACCTGGTCCCAATTCTATTGGCTAACCTGGCCTTACACTACACTTCTCCACATGCTGTGACCTTCCATACAACTCTCTGGATATCCGCCCATTTAAAACACAAAACAAACAAAAAGCATTGCTATCAAGCCTATGCCAAATCCTACATCCTTACTGGGGTTTCTGAGACTGACTGAAGAAAAAAAAAATTTTTAATCATTTTATTGGGGGCTCATCCAACTTTTATCATGATCAGTTGTATGCAGTCCACATTTGCACATTCCCTGTCACCAACATTCTTGAAAGTCTCCTTCCACTTAGGCAAGACTGAAAATGTTTAAGGAGCAGGTAGTTTCATCACTCTCCAGCAGAGCAGCTGCTAAGCCTGGAGTTGTAAGCAGCACAACGCCGAGCCCACACTGCCAACCTCCTACCTGTTGCTTGCCATTCTCTCTGTTAGGAAGCTTTCTCCAAAAAAAAAAAAAAACATCTTTCCTGATCTAGCCAGCAGAAAGAACTCTTTCATTTTGCATAGACCTTACGTTGTTTTGGATCCATTTTTTATTATTATCACTTGAACAGGCTTGAAAGCAGATATTATACATTTTTGAATTATTCACTCGCTTTAACACATTTTCTAAATGCCTACAAACAACGCACCAAACTAGGTAAAGCTGGAGATCTGGCCCTTGGCCCAAAGGAAGCCCCATGTGTGCTCACAGCACCGAGGGGTGGTAAGAGCACTAGCACTAGCGCTTGTCTACCTACTCACCCAGCTTTCTCCACCAGTTCTGTTTCTCCCTGCTTTAACTCGCTCCACCTCTCTACCCAAGGGGACAACAAAAGGTACACGGAAAAATTCCAGTCTTTTAATTCCATTCCCCCCCATTTTTAAAATAGCTTCCTCATTTAACTTAACATCTCTGAACCAGTTTCCCCACAGTATTGTGGGCAATGAGATTCATTCTACTTCTCCATAACTATTTGTACACTATGAGTGCTCAGAAAATATTTGTTAAACCAAGCACTGCCACTTATCAACTCTTGATCCATGGCCCTGCGGACAATACTTGAGACATGCAACAGAGCAGCAGGGGTGGGGGTGGCAGAGCATGGAGCTCCAGAGGGAGTGCCAGGGATAGACTTTAGGACAGGGCATGGCACCCATGGGACTCACAGGACACTCCTAGAGGCCAGTAAACAGACCTTGAACTATTTACAGGTTTTTCTTTATTATTATTATTATTATTTTGCCCCCGCCTCCCCACCAGACATTGGTGTTTTTCTTGCTGTCCTGGAGAGTTTTGTTTTCTTGTGTCCCTTAGTCTAGTTCTGTCTTGTTGTTTTGTGCATAATGCTATCTTTAGAGGTCCGTCTAGGTAAGATAGGCTGGATGAATAGCCTGGAGGAGAAAACAGCAGGACCAATGGTTCTGGGGGGATATAGGAGAGGGAAAGAGGGTAGTGTTGATGAACCCAAGGAGAAGGGAATAACAAGTGATCCACAATCAGTGGCAAGGAGGATGTGAGAGGTCTGGTAGGGATTGATCAAGGGTAAGGTAACTGAGAGTAATGAATGAAACCAAAATGAAGGCCTAGCATATTAGTGGGACAAGAGGAAAGTAAAAGGAAATAGAGGAAACAAATAGAAGGCAAACGGCATTTATACAGGCATATATATATGTACATTTTTTAACATACATTTTTATTTATTTATTTTTAAAATATTTATATATGATGATGGGGAAATAAGATATACATGTATATATTTATAGGTTTAGTATTAACGCAGCAGATGGATATTAGGCCTCCACTCTAGTACTTCCTCAATGAAAGAACACTTTGTTCTATTAAATTGGCATGAGCTCACCTTTCTGACACAATTGCTGAAGACAAAATGGGTGCATAAGCAAATGTGAAGAAAGTTGATGGTGCTCAGCTATCAAAAGATATAGCATCTACGGTCTGAATGGCTTGAAGGTAAATAAGCATCTAGCTCAGAAGCAACAAAGCACATGAAAGAAGCACACCAGCCTGTGTGACCATGAGGTGTCGAAGGGATCAAGTATCAAAGAACTAAAATTTACATGACTATAAATGAGGGGGGAGTACAGATTGGGGACCTAAAGTCCATCTGTAGGTGAATTGACATCCCCTAGCAGAAGGGTTGCATGGAGATGAGCCAGTCAGGGTACAGTGCAGCAACCATGAAACATGCAACTTTCTTCTAGTTCTTCAATGCTTCCTCCCCATCACTATCATGATCCCAATTCTACCTTACAAATCTGGCTAGACCAGAGGATGAACAATGAATGGTACAGACAGGAACTGGAAACATGGGAAATCCAGGACAGATGATCCCTTTAGGACCAGTGATAAGAGTAGCGATACCAAGAGGGTGGATGGAAGGTGGGGTAGAAAGGGGGAACCAATTATAATAATCTATATATAACCTCTTCCCTAGGGTACAGAAAATGTGGCACTGGGTTAAGGGAGACATCGAACAGTATAAGATATAACAAAGTAATCATTTATACATTATCAAGGGTTCATGGGGAGGGGAAAACAAGGAGCTCATACCAACAGCTCAAGTGAATAGCAAATGTCTTCAGAATGAAGACGGCAACAATCAAATGTGCTTAACACATGGATGTATACATGGATTGTGATAAGAGTTGTACGAGCCCCAATAAAAAGATTAAAAAAATAGGCATCAATAGCAAAGCCCATGTGGTAGTCAATAATAGCTATGTGAAAATATCTGTGCATTAGAGGAAAGCCCTTGAAATTTCTTTTGAAGCACAATCATTGTCCAGAAAACAACACAGCACCGAGGTACACTGGTATAAAGTTCTTAGGACTCTGCCTCTCTGAATGAAGAAGGGACCTAATGGTATAGTGGTTAAAAGTGGGGCTGTGATTTATAGGGTTGGCACATCGAAACCACCAGCAACTCCTCAGGGGAAAGATTGCTTTCTACTCCCATAAGCAATTAAAGAGTCGCGTAAACCCACAGTGGGACATTATGTGTCGATGGCAGTGCTTAGTTTTTTTCTCAATTAAAGAAAATGCATGAGGGGCTACAAAAACAAACCAAAAAAACGAATTATACTGGGCAGAGCATAGCTTTTGCAGTATCCACTAC
>PVJH01025626.1:0-31178 GCA_004026705.1 Nesogale talazaci
CTTGAGTAATTCAGCTTATATTTCCCCCTACTATCCAAGACTATTATACAGCACTGTTAAAATACGTCATGTCCCTTCTAACAGTCCCTTGCATTGTGTTCTTCTTTACCCCTGTGTGAACTATGAACTGAAAAAAAAGCAGACATGATTTTTATGTGCCTAACAGTCTCATTTTCTAGGTACAGTAAAAAGTCTGGCATGTAGTAAGCTCTTAATAAATATTTAGTATTCAGTTAACACCGAGTCATGGGATCTCTTCCTAGGTAGCACAATGATTTACCCTCAATGGCTGACCTAAAGGTTAGTAGTTTCAACTCACCTACCAAGGCTATTTTAAAAAAGGGCTTGACAATCTCTTTTATAAAGATTATAGAGAATGAATGAAATATAATTCTACTCTGTAGCATAAGGGATCACCAAAAGTTAGAATCAACTCAATGTCAACTAATGATAACACACACAAAAAATGGACTGGTTAAATGGATAATCAAATGGGTTAAGAGATACTCAATACAGACTGTTTGAGGTCATTATGGATTGCTGGAAGACCAATCTCTAGTTGCTACTATATTAAGAACAAACTGTTTTTTTTTTCTCAAGTCCTGTTACTGTTCTACAATGGATGATCATTTTCCCTTTATGAGTTCCCACTGTGCATAAAATGTAATACTTTATGAATACCAAGAACAATGTATTTACAGAATAGAGCAATTTTAACATCAACAAGAACTATATTATCTTTTTGTTGTTCAAAAAGGATGTCACATTTCAATATAATTGCTTAGGATTTTCAGGAGCTATTCATAATCAATGGGGCAACTTAAAGTAAATGCATTTGCAATGGCTGTTGGTGTGTTATAACTGTACATAACTTAAAAACACATCATAAATCTTTTGTAAAGTATTTTTACATTGCATTAATGCAATATATATGCATACAGTGTATCTCTAAATATACATTTTATTCTGAACAATCAGTTCTTAAAATTAAAAATGCAGCTTCAAATGAGATCATTTCTTAAAGCTGGTGAAATTCAGAAAATATTTTAAAGGGTGATGAATGACTAAAATCACTGGTATCCTGTTCTAGATTAAGAAGACGGTAACATTTGAAGCCTATTGAAAAATAAACTGTCCCCTAGTGGTAGAAAAAGATGTAGGGAAATTACTCAAAAGAGCCAACTAGAACTTTCCTTGTTTTTAGATGCCATCAAGTAGGTTCCAACTCATAAGTACCCTATGTAAAGCAGAATGAAACAATGCCCAGTTCTGGACGTTCCTCACAGTTGTTCGTATGTTTAAGCTCACTGTTGCATTCACCGTGGCAATCCATCGTGGTGAAGGACTACCTTTCCCCCCATTGCCCTCTGTTTTATCAACCTGGTGTCCTTCTCCCTGGACCAGTCTCTCCTGACAACATGTCCAAAGTACACGAGTTGAAGTCTAGCTATCCTTGTCTCTAAGGTGCATTCTGGCTATACTTCCAAGGCAGGTTTGTCAGTGATTTTGGAAGTTCATGATACTTTCAAAATTCTTCACCAATGCAATAACTTAAAGGCATGGATTCTCCCTTGGTCTTCCCTACTCAATATCTAACTTTCACATGTGTTTAAGGCAATTGAGAATAGCTTGAATCAGGCACATCTTAGTCCTCACTGTAAAATCCTAGCTTTTTCAATACTTTAAAGAGATCGTATCCAGCAGATTTACCCAATGAAATTGGTCTTTTGATATATTTTCTATTTTTTTCATGAACACTGATTATAGATTCAAGTAAGATGAAATCCTTGATAACATCAGTTTTTTTCCCCATTTATCATGATGCCACTCATTGTTCTACTTGTGAAGGTTAGTTCTTTTTGTTGAGTTATAATCCACACTGAAGGCTTCAATCCTTTATCTTTCCTTATATTGTTTCAATTTCATAAAATTAAAATAATCTCTTCTGATTCAACCATTATGTCTAAAGGTATAATAGTGATGCTGAAGAGGACACTTTGATCTCCTCCACATTGTGGTCTGGGAATCATCCACAAATTTAACCCTCATATCCATGTCCAACTCAGTCACTATGAATGATCTGCCTTGCCATGTTCTTTCTAACTTTCACATCCAACTGCCATGATTGAAACATCACAGAAAACTTTAACGAGTCACTGACTCTTAATTTTAGTCCTCCTATTTTCTTTTTCTTCCTAAAAATTCCTAAACATATTTAGCCCACTCCACAGAATAAGAAAGTATAGGGTTTATAATTCCTGAGAGTATATACAGGTCAGACAGGAAGGATACAACAGCTTGACAATCAGGGCAGGAAAATCGGTTGTCTATTCACAACAATCCCACTCCTAATTGCATAGACTAGAGAAACTTTCATGTGTTCTAGAAGACAATAAGCATTTTGGAATAAAATGATCTGTAACAAGTGAACACTCTAAACAGTCCCAATGCTCACCAAGAGGAATAAGAACACAATGTGGCATATGTATATACAAGAGTGAAAACAAATAACAAGTCTGGGTATTAGCATAGGTATGCATAATGATGGCAAGGGTGGAAAAGTCAAGGAATGCATAAGGTATAGCTGCATTTATACAACAGTTAAAGTCCATGATCACAAGAACTTGAGGTGAAATATTTGATAAAGCTGTAGGAAAATTCCAAGCAACAGAGTCTAGTGAAAAAGAGTCTGTTTTAACCATCTATCTATTGCTTTACTGATGTCACAAATTCCTAATCTCTCTCAACTAAGCATATGCAAATAGAGGCCGAACTTTCATGAAGCAAATGCAGCTGAAGCTATATTAGTGTGTGCTCCTTCTAAACCTTCTAAAATTCCTATTTGAAATTTTATCTCCTCTTTCTTAAAGAACATTTCAAAATTTATGTGGATGGCATTGTTTCTGTTAGTTGTCACTGGTCATTGAGTCAATTCAAACAGATGGCAACCCCAGGTATGTGCAGAGTGGAACTGCTCCACTGGCTTTTGCACGTTGTGTCCTCAGAGAAACAGATCACTAGTCTTGTTTTGAGTAGTCTGTAGGTGCATTTGAATTGCTAGCTTTTGGCTACAACTTGAGAACCCCAGAGCTTCAGTATCAACACTAGAAACTCCAAAATGTGGGCTTGATCTCCTCTTACCGCAACTCACTGGTATGGAGGCAATTCTGATTCATAGTGACCATACAGGATAGGACAGACCTACCCTCTGTGAGTTTCTGAGACCCCCAACCCTTCACTGGAGTAGGAAATCTCTCTCCCATGGAGGGGCTGGTAGCTTTGAACTGCTGACTCTGTAGTTAAAAGTATAACAACAAAAAAAGTATATGTGTTTTCAGATTGTTTTTTATAATGTGTCTAAAAAATCCACTCCACCTTCCAAGAATATTGTTGAGAGACAGCTATAGACAACTAAATTCCAGTAACATTATTATCATGGTAAAAATACCATGTATATACATATACATTTTTAAGGAACTACAAGGTTCTCTAAGTGTAGTGTAAACTGTGAGTTAAGTTTGATGTAGGGTTGGATGTAATTTTTTTAATTAAATTAAGTTAGAATTGGAAAGGTTTTAGGCATTATTGAATGAAATGATCTTCATTAATAAAAGCCATGAAAACACTGGGAAACAAAATAAGTTGTTAAAAATTTTGTCATTACCTCTCATGCTCTCTTTTATGTTGTTTACAGATGAAAGAAGGCTCAGTGTTATAGTGCAGAAAGGATGATTGGCCTCCCATGAATAACGTGACTTTCTAATTCGTCTCATATGACTAGAAGGTAAGCAATTACAATGGCATCATCTTGATTGTAAGACATAAGTGTGCAAATCTGTTGGACATTAGTATTGCACAGAGCTATACTGCACAGAGCTAAACCATTTCCCCATGGAAGTCAACACATTTCTGAAGATACCTGACTGAGGTGAATCGTTTGAACTTCCAAGATACAAAAGCTTAGCACATTTATATTGGTAGACTCTGAATGTGCAAAGGTGCTTTGTACACAGTAGAGGCACCTACAGGAACTGGAATGTGTGATGAAGTTAAAGTAAATTCCATGCATCTATTCACCTTGAATACTAATACTTCTTGTTATGATCAAATTAATGAGCTGACTTACATTTGTATTATAGTGACACTGATGATGTTTCCAGGTGTTGTGTTATTTTGAGCAATTACCATTTCTTGTTTTAAGTTCCAACTGCAAGTGAGGCACTGGATTCGTTTGGAAGATTTGCCTAAAGTGTTTCCCAATAACACCTCAGGTATTAACAAGGACAGCCTACTAGACTTTGATTTGTGCTGAGTGGGAGTTCTGGTGGCAGAGTTGGTTTCATTTTAACTGCTAACTCTAAGGTAAGGAGTTCAAACCACCAGCACCAGCACCACCATGAGCACCAGCACCACTTCCATCACCACCACCACCACCACCAGTCCCCCAGCTCCTGCACAGGAGAAAGATACGACTGTCTGATCCAGTAAATAGTTACAGCTTCAGAACCCTTAAGAAGCAGCTCTATTATACCTTATAGGATCTTGGTGAGTCATAACTGATTTGATAGTAGTAGATTTTGCACCTTAGCAAGTGTGATGAATGTGCTAGCCCTGTTAACTAGGTAGACGCTTGGAAGTTGGAGTGAAATCCAATTCAGATTGTACCACTTATTGTAAGCAAAAAATGTCATGACACTTAAATTCTATTCTATCTAATTCATAAATGGAGACTTCTAAGATTTATCTTAGAAGGTTGTTTCAACCACTGGTGAGATCATGTGCATAAGATGTCAGGCGCAGGGTACTTCACAGACAAGATATGCTCAACACTTCCATCATCATCCCTGCGCAAGCTACCGTTTCTTGAAAGGATAGAGAAAACCATGAATTCTTAGTATATAAGAAGGGGTTGAAAATGTTTATGGAAAAATTGAATTGAAGGATAATTCAACTATTTCATGAACTTATTGATGTCCCCCTGTGTATATGTATATTCTTCCCCCAAATTTTAAACCCACTGCCTTGGAATGGATGCCAACTCATAGGGTTGCTCTGACGGTAAATCTTTATGGGGTTAGACAGATGCCACATTTCTCTCACAGAATAACTTGTAAGTTTGAACCCCTGCCTTGTAGTTATTAGCCCAACGCCTAAATGACAGAACCTCTCACTGAAAAGTGCCCCACCACTGAGTAGGCACTAACTCACAGTGACCCAATAGGACAGAGGAGAACTACCCCTGTGGACTTCCAAGATTAACTCCTTACAAGTGTAGAAAATCTAGGCCTTTTAGACTAACTAAAGGTGCCTTGGATTTCTTCTGTATAGCGCCCTCTTCAAAAAATTCACTCAAATAAGGAGCTGAAAGCCTCATCTTTCTCTTACAAAGCACTTGGCAATTTTGAACAGCTGACCTTGTGATTGGCACCCCACAGTTTAACCCACTATGCCACCAATGCTCCTTACAGAACCACTATGACCCTAGAGGCTCAATAGCTATCCATATTTTTTCTTCAACAGATTAAAAAGACAAATCCATCAGCTCACAAGTTTGAACATTGCTACAAGTAACAAAGTAAGAAAGAAGGCTAGAATGTAACTTTTCTGGTACATTTAAATAGCAGTCATCGCTTGGGTGCTTCTGAGAAAATTGTTTATTGGTCTGGAATATCTTTTTGGAATATTTTTCTACATCTAGTATCTAAAAATAGTGTTTGCTTTATTCGTAGTTTTCTAAGAAATAACTTCTAAAGACAACTGTCCTCTGGCATAATCTCTCCATACACAACACCAGAATTACTATTTTCTAAAATAAGAGCATTAATTCCTTCTTTCCTACTGGAGGTTATACATATTCACATTTTAGTAACTTTATAAAAGTTCATATTTTAAATTTTGTTCTTTAATCTCTTTGAACTGTTTTAAATCAAGAACTATGATGTTAGTCCAGGTAGACTAGAGAAATAACTCCATCAGCACACATATGTTTATAAGAGAGTTTTATATAAAGGGTAATTGAACATTAAGAAAACATCCCAGCCCAGTCCAGATTAAGGTCATAAGTCCGAAATTAGCCCATATGTTCAATAGCAATCTTCAAAGTCATTCAGAATCAGGGAACACATGCAATGATGCCAAATGCAGGATGATCACAAACCAGTGTGTAGAAAGTCTTGGGATCCAGTGGCGGTATAAGCATCTTTGCATCGGCAAGATTCTCCCTGGGGCTTCTCTAGGTCCATGATTCTTGCTGCATCAGGGTAGGTCTGTGTGGCTCTCCTCAGGGATGTCTTACAGGGAGTCAGCCTTGTCAGTTGAGTCTTTCAGGCAGTGAAGGTTGTCTGTAGAGTCTGCAAGAGAGTGAACAATGAGAGATAGTGTCTCCTGCCTCCAAGAAGGAATTACCACATTTCCCAGAATTCTCAAGAGAAGCCCATGTCCACACAAAGGTCTCATTGTCTATCTCCAGATTGACAGGCTAGACTCCACCCCTACACTCTTAATCCTCAAATTGACGCCAAATTAGGTGACTGCCACGTATGGGGCGAACATTGAGAATAAGAAATTATAGAGTTAAAGAAGATAGAGCTGAGTTTATGACTAAAAGTGCCCTACCCTGAGCCATCCTAATTTTGAGCCCATAGTTGCAGTCACTGTGTCCATCAATATCCTTTAGAGTCTTCAAATTTTTCACTGACCCTCTCATTTACCAAGCATGAAATTCTTCTCCAGTGAGTGATCCCTCCACATAACATTTCCAAAATTCATAAGACAAAGTCTTTTCATATTTCTCTCTAGGAATATCCTGGTTGTACTTCCAAGAATTCTTTGCTTGTTCTTCTGGTAGTTGATGGAATTTTCAATATTTGTTAATAATACCATCATTTCTCAGTGCTCACTCTTTGGCCTTCCTTGTTCCTTGTCCAGCTTTCACATGCCGATTTGGAAAGGGTGTACCTTAGTCATCTAAATTATACCTACCCTTTCAACAGAAATTATATTGTGCTTTTGTGGGAAGGTGCCATTGAGTTGGCTCCAATTCAAAGTAACTCAATGTTCAAAAGAAACATTGCAGTGTCCAGCACCATTGTCACAATTATTCCTAGGTCCAATATAATTTTTATAGTCACTGTGTCAGTCCATCTTGTCAAGGATCTTCTTCTCTTACACTGCCCTTCTAATTTACCAGCCATGTTCTTTTCCAAGATCTCTACTGATAAGATTTTCAAAGACATAAGATAAACGCCTGCATTCTTGCTTCTAAGGAACATTTTTTGGTTCCTATTTGCAGGTTCTTTTGGAGGTCAAGTGTACTTTCAATATTCTTCCCCAGCACTGTAACTCAAATGCATCAGTTCTTTGTCAGTCTTTCTGTTTTATTGTTCAAATTTCACATGCATATGAAACATTTGAAAATACTATGGTGAGGTTAAGAAAAACAAAGACTATATGAATGATGAAGAGAATGGAGACCCAAAGCTTATCAGTAGTCAATTGGACATGCCTTGTCAGAAGGGCCACAAGGAAGAGATGAACCAGTCAGGGTACAGTATAGCACTGATGAAACACACAACTACAACTTTCCTCTAGTTTTTAATATCGACTCCCTGTCATGACCCCATTCTAACTTAAAAATATGACCAGAACATGTACACTGGTACAAATAAGAGCTCACAACACAGGAAATCTAGGACCAATAATGGGAGTTGTGATATTAGAAGGGTAAGAGAAGCGGGGGAATAAGGGGGAACTGATCACAACAACAGATGTATGTCCCCCTTGCAAGGGGAGGGACAATAGGAAAGTGGGTGAAGGGAGACAGCGGTTAGTGTAAGACATGAAAGCAATAATTTATAAATTATCAAGGGTTCACGGGGGAGGGGAAATGAAGAGTTGATACTATAGGATCAACTACAAGTAAATGTTTTTGAAAAGATGAAGACAAAATTATGTAGAGAAGTGATATATATTCCTTTATAGATCTATCTTAACGTACAAGGTTTGGGCACCAGAAGAAAACAACGCAAAAGCACAAATTAACTGAGTTTGAATTCAAAGTCAACAGTAATAGAACCAGTGGAAAATATTTCATATCACACTGTCTCATTTCCTTCATCTGTGTAAAGGGGATACTAACTTCATTGCCTTGATATCGCTGTTGTGATAAAGTTTCACTCAGTTCTTATAGCTAAAGCAGCAAGGACAGTAGCTGCCATTGAGTAGTCACCAGTAGCTCTTATCGTCATTATTAAGCTCACCGAGCTAGTTAAAAAATATATTGTGGAATATCATAGGACTGATGTGTACCTAAGAGAGCCATGACTCTGAACAGAATAATTGCACAGAATCACTGATGGGTATGGCATTAAGAGGGAAAGTCAGTACATAATAGGTCTGTCTGTAATCATGAATGATCATCATGAAGATCATCATATTGAAATTTTAAATTAATATACAATGTGAATATGGATTTTGGATGAAAATACCATGTTCCTGAAATATTTTCAAAAAAAAAATCTTAAAAATTTATGGTGCTACTAAAGGGGAAAAGAAAAATATTTCTTTGGCATCATAACTCAAAAATGGCAACACTTTAGAAGAGTTAAAGCATGCAGGGTGGTGGAACAGAACTGCTAATAACTACAGGGTTGTATAAAACTATAAACTGGATTGAAATGTATAATCCTTCAGAGAATAATTTTAAAGGGCTCTTAATAAAAAGAAGTGAAAAATAGCTTCACAAATAGCTATGGCACAGTTAATAGAGGCAATGCGATTTTTTCAATAATTCTAACCAAAATGTCCACATGATCTTTGTCCATTCAGTTCTTTGTAGTGTAGTAACACACACACAAATAACATACGGTATTTATGCCATAACTTTTGAAAGCTGATATTCGCTTTCATACTCAACTCTTTTATAATGCCTCCTGGGAAGCTCCTGCTTGATGAAAAATTAAGCTGCATCACTTGCTTTTTACAGAATACTGAGATGAAAGTGACAATAAACTCACTCTACAGCTCTGACTCACATCATTTGCTCTTAAGTTGTCACCTTGATTAGTCTTGAATTGTAAGTTTGCCTCCAGGCAAATTTCACAGAGATTTTTAATAATCCATTTTATAAAAATATCATTATCACCAGGAAAAATATTGCTAATAAAATGATGAGCACATATTTTTAAAAATACATGAAGCACACTCAAGAAGAGGTGAACTCTTAAAAATAGAGCGGGACAGTTCTATAGCCACGATGCCTGAATTTTAGAACACTGGCTTAGTCTTGAGTCTGTCCAGAACAAGCAGGCAAAACTAGAAATTTCTAGGATACCGTTACTAAAGATAATTATCCTAGGTCTCGGGGATATGATAAAAACATATGTGGGAGTAAGTCAAAAAGTATCGCTACCACATTTCCAGTTCACTCCTGCGCAGATTTACTCCAAAGAAAATGTGTCTAAGCATGCCTCTGTAATCAGTGGCAGGCTGCAGACAAGTGCTCATGGTACTGCACTTGTCTCAATCTCTTTAGTGGCCCATAAAAAAATGAAGTCTGATTCAAAGAGCAGTTGATGCAGACTTCTGCTGGGTCAGATACACTCAAGGCCTAGATGACACTGTTTTAGAATTAAGGAAATTTGTTAGGTTTTCTCAAACTACACAGGATAATCACAGGCTCTTTTGTTAAGAAGATTTAAGAAAATCAGAAACTTCCTCTATGTGAGAAAAGGGCCAGTAAAATTTTGTCGTGGCGTTCCCGCCCACCCGCATGACAATACTCCTATCTGTTCCTTCTTTGAGAGTAGCAAGGGCTTTTCTCAGAGAATTGCGGTGAAAAACTGCTCCACGCTCCACAGCCCTAGTTTTGTTTCATTAAACTTTTCCTTAAACTCAAGGCACATTGCAAACCAAAATCGCTGACATTGAGTTCATTCCAACTAATAATGACCCTATAATATAAAATAATGGCAGTGGAACTAACACTTTGCATTTCCAAGTCTGTAAATTATATGGGACCAGAAAGTCTCCTCTTTATTCTGCAAAGCAGATGGGAGTTTTGAAGTGCTGAGTTTGTTCCTTCCGAAGATTTAAAGGGAAGACAATTTGAGTTATTGGCATACTAAAACTGTCATTTTTGTGTAGTGCAAATCAAAGAATGCAGAACTCTTTTGTGAAGGTTCCTGAAAAGAAAACAAACAAAAGAAGCAACCTCCCTGCCATCTAGCCGGTTTTGCTCATAGTGACTCTGTGCGACAGAGTGGGACTGTCGTCGTGGGTTTCTGAGACTATTAATTCACAAGAGCAGAACGCTTTGTCCTTCTGTGGAGTGGCTGGTGGTTAGTAACCCAAACTCAAGTGACCTATTAAACACCTACCTAGAATACATGGGGTCTGGTTCACTGGCATCTACTAGGCTGTCTGGTCCCCAGGCAGAAGACTAACCACCCTACAAGACTGTGCTTGCGCCCGTTCTGTGGCTTGTTCCTACTGCAGTAGACGCACACCGTATTTGTCCTTTTGTGCTTGACTAACTTCATTCAGCTTTATGTCTCCAGATCCCTCATGTCTTGAGGTACTTCACGTTTTCATCACTGTTTTTAAGGGATTTTAAGGGATGTGTAATATTCCATTGTGTGCACATACCAGAAATTTTTTTATCCAATTTTCTGCTAAAGGAAATTTAGGCTGTCTCCAACTTCTTGGTATTGTAAACTGTGTTGCAATGACCGTGGGGGAACAAATAGCTGTTCGTGATCTGCTTTTTATTCCTTTGGTGATATTCCCGGTAATGGTATTGCTGGACCATATGGTATTTTCACTGTCATTTGTTGTAGGAATCACCATATTGCCTTCCATGGCTGCTGCACATATTTCAAGTCCGCCAGCATAGATAAGAGTTCCACTCTCACCCCACCAACATTTGCTAGTCTCTATTATTTTTAATTGAGCTACAGCTAGGGTGTTAGGTACTATTCCATGGTTGCTTTTTTACTGGGTAAGTGCACTCTCTTAAACAGAAGTGGTCTGCCCAAATCAATGTATACTAGTCTTTAGGTCCACATAAACAGATCTCCCTGGCTAGAGTAATTCCAACACACTTTGGTGGGCATTTGGGTGATTAGATAACTGTCTGATCCCTGTTCTTTTCTCTCCATACAATATACTATGGGTGACCTAAAAACAAAAAATAATGAAAAAATGAAATCTGTTTTCCTGCTTTGCTTGCAGTTAAAGATAAGAGTACATGCAGTCAATGAGATTTAAGCACTAAACCGTTTCACCTTCTATGTGAAAAAATATGCTTTTTCAAAAATAGACTGAAATATCTGGTTTTAAAAATCGATGAAAGTTTAGTAGATTTTTTTTTTCTGAGACTTGAGAAGATGTCAAAGACCTTAACTTGCTAGCATGTGAAGCAACAAACCATACCCTGCAATTATAATCCCTATACATCACTTTTATTGGGACTTTGAACTCTCTTCAAAGGAAAGATACACTCAGTTCCATTTCATATGGTTTCTTTGACATTACATCTGTCATGGTGTAATTATATCAAGATTTGTAAGGGAATATTTTGGAGCACTTATAAAAAATTATTACTTAGGATAATAAATGACTATTGCAGTTACAATAATTATTATAATAATTAGAGTTAAAAGGAAAATATGTCTATTTGCATGGTTGGATATAGGAATGAGATTTTCAGGTAATTTGGTGTTGAAGTGGAATTATGCAAAATGAAAAGAAGCCTAGGTTTGGGAGTAGAACTATATCATGATTTCCAAGTTGAATGCAAGTGCCTATTTTTTTCACCCTAAATAAATACATCATGTAATGAGATACATTAGTACACATTTCTTAGGAATTTAAGAGTTAGGGTATAAAAGTGAAGAAAATCTGATTAGTCATGTAATTTAAAAAATAGATACTTCTTAAAGGCAAATATTATCTGGTCTTACTATAATGATGATATAAATTATTACACCTCTTGCTAAAATGTATTTCTTTAAATTGTAGGCTCCGTCAGTCTAAACAGATTATCTCTCCAAGTATTGTTTAAAGACAAATGTAGATAGCTGCACATCTACACACGTATATTTCCACAGGTCCACGTATTTGCTGCTGCTGGGCGGTGGTGGTTAGGTGTCATCAAGTTACTTCTCATCCATAGTGACCGAATATCTACAGACTAATACACTGTCAGCTTCTGCTCCAGGCTCAAAATTGTTATATTTGAACCCATTGTTGAAGACACCCTATGATTTCATTTCCCTGAAGGCCTCGCTCTTTTTCATTAACCTCTGCCTTCACAAGTGGGACATCACGCTCCAGGGACTGGTCTCTTCTGACTATGTGTCCAAAGCACCTGTGTAAAGTTTCGCCACCTCTCCCTCCAAGCAGCACCCAGGTTGCTTCTTACAAGACAGATGTATTTGCTCTTCGAGTCATTCTTAGCATTTTCAATGTTCTTTGCAGGCACTGTAATTCAAATGCAACAGTCCTTCTCCTGTCTTCCTGTCTCCACTGTCCACCTTTGACATGAGAATTTTTAAAAATAATAAAATAAAGTAATGGGGATTAAAGGCCCTTAGTCCTTTAAGTGGCATCCCGGCTCTTCCGCACGTTAAAGAAGGTTTTTGTTTGTTTGTTTGTTTGCATTTGATTTTCCCAATATGATATTTCCTTTGATTTCTTGCAACTCAAGGAAAAGCTTTTTCCGTCATAGGGTAACCTGAACTGTGTCTTGGAGGAAGTTTGCACCGATTTCCGATTTCCTTCAGATAACACTGTCTCTTGTTTTGCAACTTAATTCAGAGAGAGAAGTGGCATTTAATGATAATTTCTCCTTTTCTTGCACCATTTTACTATGTAGAATTAGCTATTTCCTAGAACATTTCATTGTGTATAATTAGGTATCCCTGGAACAGTTTCCAATTCGGACTATTACTCCTTGGGCTGCTAGCTACAAGGTCAGCAGTTCAAAACCAACAGTGGCTCCATGGGAGAAATATGAAGCGTCCTACTCGCATTGAAGTTACTTTCTCAGAAGCTCTGTCTTATAGAGTCACTATGGGTTGGCATCAATTATCAGTGAACATGGAGGTCAGTGAACAATTCATTATTTCATCTTACTTAATTTCTCTTTTCTTGCTTTAACTTACTTTTCTTTCTTTAATTTACTTACTTTAAAACTTGGATATTTAACATGCATCTTCAGAGCTTTCATTCATTTTTGTTACTTCTACCACATTTTTGAAGATAGGACATTCACACATTGGGATTTGGTTTGTGGTGTGGCCATTTGATCTGCGATCTGCAAGTTTCAAGTTGAAAACTACAAGATGTTCCTCAGGAAAAAGAAGAGATTTTTACTTCCATGAAGAATTACAGTTTTGGAAACTGAGAGAGGCAGTTCCACCCTGTTCCTACAAGGTCATGATGAATAGGCATCAACTTGATAACAGTGAGGTTTGTTTTTTTCTTTGAGTTTTTATGCATGTGAAAATTGGACACATTAAATAAGGAAGAACAAAGAGGAATCAATGCATTTGAACTACTTAAAGTATATGGACAGCCAAAAAAACAAGCAAATATCCCTTGGAAGAAACACATCCAAAATATGCCTGTGATAGTTAGGTTTATTGTGCAAACTAGGCCTCCATAGAAACATGTGGTCAGAGTTTAATCCGGTTGCAGCTGGCTACTGAGATAAATATTTTCCATGGTCAGTATCCCTTCGCTCTTCCTCCCTGGTGAGCAGATCAGTATGCTGCTGCTTGAGTTATTTATCTCAACCTTATGCAGCACTACCTGTGGGTTGAGCCAACCCATGGATCGTGTCTCTAGAGATTGCTGGTGTGTATGCAACTTGATCTTGAAGCCGGTCGATTTTGTCACTGTGTGTACATCACTTGAGCTTGAGAGCCCATAGGAGTCTACTTCACTAAATTCCCACGGCGACTGCGGCTGCCCTGCCCTGCTGCCTGCTGCCTGAGGGCAGACTCTGATTTCTACTTCTTTGACCTTGGATCAGCAGCCTGGGTGGGTTGACGGACTGTCAGTAAATTAAGTGCTCCATGAAAGTGAGTTGAAATGAGCCCTCTGTAATACTGTGTGAACCAATTATCCATTATATTCCTTCTTGTTGTATAAGCCAATCCTTTTAAAAATATAATCATAAGCATCTTAGTTCATTCTCTAGGGAACCTTGCCTAACAGCCCCTGAGAGGCAAGGATGGCAAGACTTCTTTTCACATGCTTTGGACATATTATAAGAGATCAGTCACTGGAGAAGGACATCATATTTGGTGAAGGGAGGGCCATGGAAAAAGAGAGAACTCCTCTGACAAGCTAGATTGACTCAGTGACTGCAGCAACAGGCTCAAACATCAGAACCTTTGTGATGATGGCATAGACCAGGCAGTGTTTCATTCTGTTCTACACAGGGTCACTGTGAGTCTGCTTGGCCTGTCCTATCAATGAAAACAGCAGGACACTTTAGATGACCTGAAAACCTTGGCCACAAAATGAAAGTAGATATAAATGTGTATAATTAGCCAGTGAAAAAGTGCTAGGGATGTGACAAATTTGAGAGTACTTACCCAGGTTTGTAAGAAATGTAGATTTTGGCCTTACCCTAGACCTAGTCATTTTGAAGCAGGGTTTTAGCAAGCTTCCCAGAGGATACAAAGGAACCTCCAGTGGTATCACAGGGTTAGTGGGGTAATTCATGGGGCCACTGCCTCCCCCGTGGAGTAGGAAAGGTCAGTTGACCATCAAATCACCCACCCTGCTTCACCCTCCTACTTGCCCCATTCTCTATACTACCTCACTCCACCTGTGTGATAGTCTAGAGAAGTGGTTCTCAAACTTCCTGATGTCGTGACCATTAAATACAATTCCTTGTGTTGTGGTGATCCTTTATCCATAAAATTACTTTCATTGTTACTTCATAACTGTAATTTTGCTACTATTATGAGATGGACAACCCATGTGAAAGGGTTGTTCGGTGCCCTCCCCCCAGGGGTCACAACTCCCAGGTTGAGAACCACGGGTCTAGAGTTGTGCAGTACCACTACACCCTCCATGGTTCCATGTCTCTCCTCTGCTTTAACTCTCGCCAAGACAAAGACCCCTAGCTCCATCAGAGGGTAGAAGCTGCATCTGACTCACCATGCCCTCAGTGGAAGATGGCATAGTTTCTTTGGCAGGAGACTCTGGCTCATTTTATTCTTCTAGTAGGGTCATTACGCTTTCTAATAGCATGGTCTGCAAACTGCCACCCCTTCCATCCCAACCTTTAGTGAGGCAACTGGACACATTACTGTTTGAAAAGCATTCCCCTAAGTCAAATCTGCACAAATAGCAGGTTTTTCCTGAGCATCCACTTGCACTGTTTTTTAATCATTTACATTTACAATACTTCACTTACACAATAGCACTTAGAGGGGAGGGACTTTATTTCTAACTCTCTAAATATTTACTTTGACAACAGATTTTCTGAGTGAATGAAAGTGCTGCCCTATGTGTGACCTATGTAAAATTATTCTTGCAGGTTGGCCTTCATGCCACTCAGGATTAATCTCATATATTTACTTATGAAGGCAAGAATTTCAAATATAATCCTGATTCACTTTCTGGAATACATTTTGTTATGCAGAAGGAGAAGATGAACACACAACCATTATATATTCTTTAAAACAAAGGGCAGAAACAGCAAAAGAAAGCATATTCATGCAATTTTATGGCTGAGAATTTTAAAACAAGCATCATGGAATGTAAAGTTATAGTCCTCATAGGAATCATAACTGGACTGTAAGGCAAATATGTATTAAGACATAAATATCAGAGTCTATACAGTAATAGAAAATACTACAACCAGATGGGCGAAGATATGAAATTACTATTGATGTGGGATGCATAGATTTGTAATTTTATACTCTTCAGAATTTAACTTTTTCTGAAACAATGAAGTAACTTGAAAGTACACAGGTACCACAGGATAGTTATATAAATATGAGGTCAGCATATCATTGACAAACAGTAATATTTTATTTATATCATCTAGACAATTTAATTAAAGGAATAATCAATTATAAACTTATTCAAATAAGGATGCTCATAAGTTTTATATAATGCATACAAAATCAATCACTAACTGTAGGGGGAATTGCAGGGAATCTAAGTACAGGTGGCATATAAACTCATTAATTTTGACTCATTAACTGGAAATTTATGATAATGTAGGTAAAGAATCACAGGCTCATCATTTGTTGGCAGTGGAAGAAGTACTAAAAGAATATTAAGAAAGGAACTGTATTAGAGCTTAAATTATGAGCACTCACATTAGCTAGACAGAACTGGGCACAGGAGAAGAAGCTGCTAATGAAAGGAATTCTAACACAAAATGAAAATTGAGGTACATTTTCCCCACAAGCCCCATGCCCCCAACACACAAAGGAAGGGGTATGACAGATAAAACATATTTCCAATGAAAGACAAAGAGATAGTGAAAAGGTGGGGACAGAGAATGATAGGATTTCCACTCTACCTCCTCAATAGCTGAAGAGACTTGGATTTCAAGACCTTGGGAGGACTCAGCATGAACTGTGGAGTTTGGGAGTGCAGATGTGTGGAAAGTATCTGGAAAGGGAATTATAAAGGAGTACCCCAAAATGGAATTGTTTTCAAAGCAATATATGAATATATGTCTTTTACAAAAAGCCTTATCACCTTCTATGTATTCTATGGATATGGTATTTGTCAGATCGGAAATTTCATTCTTGGAAACATTTTTCAAACTTGTCTGTTTGGATGACTGCCTTTTGTCTCTCGCTGTCTTTTCATGTCTCTTCAGTAGAGGTAACACAAAGAGCTCTTAAGGGGCCAGGCCAGGTGAGGGGGGCAAGTTTTTTGCCCCAAACTGGTGCACTACATGGCCATGTGAGTAGGTGCATTGTTATGGTGACAAAACCAGTCCTCCTTCTGCCACAAAGCAGGCCTTTCTTGTCACATCGTGTTATGCAATCTTTTCAGAATCTCTAAACAGAAACCTTGATTAACAGTCTGACCTGGTGGAATGAACTCCAAATGCACTGTCTCCCTCATGTCAAAAGCAAACAAACAAACAAACAAATGAACATTGTGTCGATCTTTGATTTCACTTAACAAGCTATTTTTTTTTAAGTGTGGTGACAATGGCATCTTCCACTCACTTGACTGACATGAGCAGGACAACACGGGTGGCAAAAACACCCACTGGACCAGATAAATGTCCTCGGTGGGCCAAATGTGGCCCATGGGCTGTAGTTTGAGGACCCCTGCCTAAAGGCTGTTTGGTGCTCCACAAAAAAAGTACTCCCTCAATATATTCACTGGGTCTTCTTCTCTGGCTCTCTTCTGAATACTGTCCCTCATCTGAATTCTTTCTTTTGAGCAGGAGTAGAACTGAGAAAGGAGAGAATTTCCTTGAATTTCCTACTGGTATCATCAGGTTTGCACAAGTCTATCTTCTATAGCCCCAAATCCATTTTGAGATCCAGATAGATTTAATCTCAACTGCGCTCTCTCTGACCATTCACCAGCAATGTAAAAACTTTGTCCACCAGCAAAGCGAGTTTGCAATGACTCTCTGGAAGCCTAGGATAGGGCAATCTCACTCTCAGGAAATTTCCTGAGCATGTGCTTAGTGGAAATTGGGGTACTGAATCAGGACCACACCAAGTAGGACAAAAGAGAAGCTTTAGTAAAAGCTGACAACTGGGAATCAGTTCTAGGTCAAAGTCTCTCCATCAAAGAACTCCTCAAACTCTGCTTTTAAAGCAACAAGTCACGAGTTAGTGGGAGGAATTTGCGGGTCCCATCACAACCTGACTACAGGGATGGACAGCTAGGATACATCCTGCCCCTTTTGCCTTAGAAGCGTTGGCAACAGCCCACACATATTTTGAATTTCGTGACTATGCAGGAAAATGTAAATGAGGATGTAACAAGTTTAAGCCATGGGAAAATAATAGAAGCTTGAAGTGAGAGTCAGCAGGTTTGCAAATGAGTGTTAGGGTATTTTAATCTCAACTGAAGTAGTTAGAGCAGTGACTCTCAACCTTTCTAATGTTGCCACCCTTTCATACACTTCCTCATGTTGTGGTGACCCTGCCCCACCCATAAAATTATTGCGTTGCTACTTCATAACTATAATTTTGCTACTGTTATGAATCGTTCGCTCTGTTAAGGGGTCGCGACCCACAGGTTGAGAATCGCTGAGTTAAAGGGTCTTGAGCCAATCTTGTAAGCTTTTCTTTTTTAAAATATTTTATTGGGGGCTCTTACAACATTCAATACATCATTCGTATTAAGCATATTTGTACACATGTTGCCACAGTCATCTACATTATCTACTTGAACCCCTCCAGCACAAGCTCCTCTTCCCCTTTTTCCTCTAGTTCTTTATTTTTTAATTCCAACTCCCCATCTTTCGCCTTCCCCATTCTCCTCCTCCATCAACTTTCAATAGTTGCAAATTGTTATTACCGCTTCGTATCTTATACTGTCTAATGTGTCACTTCACTAACCTGCCCCCTTCCCCCATTGTCTTCACCCAAGAGAGGAGGTCACATGTGGATCCGAGAAGTTTGTTCCCCCTTTCTACATCACCATCCCTCCACCCTTCCAGTGTCACCACTCCCCACTAGTCTCAAGGGATTATCTATCCTAATTTTCCACATTTTCGACTCCAATGTGCATCCCCTCGTCTAGCCAAACCTGTCTGGCAGAATTAGGATAATGACAGTAGGTGGGAGGAAGCATTTGAGAACATTTCATTGCTACTACACTGCACCTAACCTGGCTCATCTCCTCACTACAACCCCTCTGAAAGAGGGGTTCACTTATTGATGAGCTTTGGGTCCCCAATCTGAACTCCCCTTCATTTGTAATGATATAATTTTTAGGTCTTTGATGTTTGATACTGAATCCCTTTGACACCTTGTGGTCATACAGGCTGTTGTGCTTCTTCCATGTGGGCTTGCTTCTTAACTAGATTCACCTTCAAGTCTGTAAGACCACAGACGCACATCTTTTGATAGCCAGGCACCATCAGCTTTCTTCACCACATTTGCTTATGCACATATTTGTTGTTAGCAATCATATCAGGAAAGTGAGCATATCATGTTATGATTCTTGAAACCTGATAATTGAGTCCTTTGGTATCTCTTGGTCCCATAAGCTGGTGCGCTTCATCTTTTTGGGCTTTTTTGCTTCTGAGCTGGATGGCCGCTTGTTTACTTTCAAGCCTTTAAGACCCCAGATGCTACATATTTTGATAGCCGGGCACCATCTGTTTTCTTCACCATATTTGCTTATGCACACATTTGTTTTTGGTGATCGAGTCAGGGAGCTGTGCATCATGGAATGCCAATTTAATAGAATAAAATGTTCTTGCACTGAAGAAGTACCTGGTGGAGGTCCAATGCCCATCTGCTGTCCTAATTCTAAGCATATAAGTATATGCATATTGATCTATTTCCCCTTCATCATATGAATATATACACCTATGTATATGCTGATCTTTAACCTCTATAAATGCTCCTTACTCCCCAGTTCTTTTCTCTATTTCCCTATACCTCCTCCCATCCCACCATCTCGCTCAACCTCCATTTGGGTTTCAATATCGTCTCCCTATTACATTAGTCTTAATCAATCTTTATCAGAACTTCCATAGCCACCCTGCCACCGATCCTGAACCACATGTTACTCCTCTCATCCCTGGATCAGCCAAAAGCCTCCCCTTCCCCACATCCACTCTGGTACTACCAGTCCTGTCATTCCCACCCCTAGAACACCCTTCCAGCCCAGCCCATCCAGATAGACCTGTAGAGAAAATAACATGCTCATTAAAGGGCATCCTATAATGAAGCAACCAAAGAAAGGAAAACAATGAAAACATCAACTAAAACCCCAATATCCAACATGTAGACGTACATGCAAAAATACAATAATAATAACAATATAACAACCTATGAATAATTTAAGGTCTGTTCGTTGACCTCAAGGAGTGTCTCCTGGTTGAGTTGGGATGGGGTGGTCACATTCTGGTCACAGAGTATATCTTTGATGCTCAATCTGGAGCTCCATGTTCTGTCGCACACCCTTAGTTTTTTGGTGTGGTTGGATCAGACAGGGTATAATCCTAACCCTGTTTCTCCATTGTTGACCCCAAAATGTCTTGGGTCAGTGCGGTTAGCTGTATTTCATATCCAGGCCAGTCATATGGTCCTCTCTTTGTATCGGCAGTTCTGAGTGGGAATATCATCCTGAAGGTTCGGTAGGCCAGGATGTACTTCATACTATCTTCCTCCCCTTTCATCTATTCTCGTATACTCTGGTCAGATATATCTCTCTCCCCAAGCTACAGCTACAGTGCTGACCTCCAAGGCAAATGCCCCTGGGGGAGAGGTGGGTCCCCTTGTAGTTGGAATTGGGGTTGTGCTCTCAGACCTCTCCTCTGGTTCTCGGCTCCATTGCTTCATGCTAAATTCACTTTCGAAAATACCTTATTTAAGTTTGGTTCCTGTTTTCTTGTGGAGATATAAAAAATATACTCCCCTTGGGTGGGTTGGTACCCCATTCCCTCTCTACTTAACAGCATCTCACCTCCCACATCCCGGTGTCCCACCCTAGTTGGCTACTATATGTAGCCCTGGATTTGGTTTGGTCCCAGCTGTATTACCTGGGCCTTCTCCCAGGATTTTCTGTATACTGTAGATTTTTCCTGATACCACTTTTGCATTTTTAAAAAAAAATTATTATTAAGCTTACCTCAGCGGACTCATATTGTACATGTCCTTTTGCACTTGGCTAACTTCGCCTAGCATAATTTCCTCCTCCAGTTCTTCCCATGCAGAGATGTGCTTCATATGTTCATCACTACTTTTCAGCGATGCATAGTACTCCATTGTATGTATGTACCATAGCTTTTTAGTCCACTCATCAGTTGATGGAAATTTGTACTACTTCCAACTTCTTGTGATTGTAAACTGTGCTGCGATAAACATTGGGGCACAGATGCCTGGTCATAGATTCTTACTTGCCTCTTCTGGGTATGTGACCAGTAGAAGGTTTGTTGGGTCATATGGTAGTTCAATTTCCATCTGTTTTAGATGCCTCCAAATTGATTTCCATAGTGGCTATCCATATCTGCAGGTCCATCAGCAGTGGATAAGGATCCCTATCTCCCCACAGCCTCTCCAACACTTGCTGCTTTCTAATTATGTGAATTGGGCTATCCATGAGGGTGTTAGGTGATATCTCATTGTTGTTTTGATTTGCATTTCTCTTATGGCTAATGATAGGGAACATTTTCTCATATATTTATTGGCCATTCTGATTTCTGCCTCTGTGAAACTTCAGTTGCTTTGCCCACCTCCTCAGTGGGCAGTTAGTTTTACTCTTTTTGGAAGCTCTCAGGGTATTGTGATTTTGGTTAAAAGGTCTTTATCCAATTTGTCATTGCTAAAGATGTTTTTCCAGTCTGTCTGCTCTTTTGTTGCTCTCTTGGTGAAATCCTTTGATGTACATAAGTGTTTTACCCTCAGGATATCCCACTTCTCCTTGTAAGCTTTGCTAAGGTGTAAAAATGGATATATCCTGATCATGAACCCTTTCCTTACTTTAGTCCCATCTACAACTGATGGACTGATCTGCCGCTAAACATAATTTTGTTATAATTTCCTATATTCTCCATATCCTTGGACATCATTATGGCCTTGTGCTACTGAGTCCCTTCATCCAGATGATTTTGTCTTTGTCTTATTTTTAAATGATATTTGAATTTGGAGTCTTGTTCCTTCTCAAGATTGGCTTGGGTGAGAGGACAGACTGAGGGGCATGGGCACAGGGTGGGGCCCTGGGGTCTGAGAAACTCCCCCGAGGGCCTGCATCTGGATGTTGGGGAGCACCTGGGTCAGTCTTGCCAGCACCAGTAGGTTGGGAAGGCAGTTCTTGGGGTGAGAGGATGCTTCCCGGGGGGCTGCAAGAAGTCGTGCTGTGGTAGCAGTGGCAGGGGGGAGGGACTGTGGGTCCAGCTGCAATGCAGTGTGGTGGAGCAGGGCCATCCTAGGTCAGATAAGTGAGGGGAGTCCCTGCACCCCCAGTTCACAGCAGCCCCTGCTCTGGTTGATGAGAGGATCTGCAATGGGCCGACCCTGCTCACTGGCCCTGGTGGTAATGCCCCTTGGGGCCCATCCTCCCCTAGCTCAGATCAGGGTAGGGCCCCAGATCACTGAGGTAGCGCTGTATCCTCCGGGAGCTGGGGCTGTTGTTGGGTGAAGATGTCACTGGTGCCCAGGTACCAGGGCTCCTTGGACAGCATCACGATGCCGTCATCATGGGATTCTAGCTCAACCCCAAGACTTTGCCCTTCAGCTCCTCTTTGACCAGGTCCACAAACTTGTTCCCCCTAGAATAGAGGTTTACAAAATGCACTGCTTGCAGTGTGTGTGTGTGTGTGTGGTGGGGGGGTGTTCCCTCAGGGGAATTCACAGTCAAGCCTCTCCCACTAACATTTCCATCACAACAGTTCTGTCTTTATTCTGGTTGACGTGCTCAGTTGCCTGCTTACACTGCGTTTAAATAAAAGTCCTCAGGGATTTACACGGATTTTGGCACTCTTGTTTTAAGGCAATATTGTATGTTTCAGGTGAGAAAATAGAAGCCCCTCAATGGGCAGGTGTGTCACCTGAAAGTCCAGAGTCCAACCATAAGTTGATGATGGCAGCTCAAGAGTTCTGGATTGCAGAGCCAATGCTCCTGAAATTCTACCTTTGCATTGCTAGGCAGACAGATTCAGAATGAGGGCCAGTGGCGCCAAGGAAGGCAATTTTCAAGAATAAAGAAGTGAAAGCACATACCCTCTATCAGTAGTTTCCCTTCACAAAGAACGTGCAGAGGGAAGGAGCTTCATTTCTTCATCACTGTCAAGGAATGGAGGAGTCAGTGAAAGGGTGTTGGTGGAGAAAGGCAATACCCACAAGGATGGAACTGACTCCTGGTTTCTGGCCTAGGCCCCAAGACACAGCAAGAACTCTGGGGTGCACCTACATCATCTCTAAGGGGGGCATACACTATGGATAACCAGCTTACAGTGGAAATGTTACCTGAGAAACTCTGAAGAAGCAGCCAGTGCCAAGCAAGCTTTGTCACGTGGGCACATGGCCATCACTGATAAGATCAGTAGACTCCCATCAGAAGATTGACAGCCTCATTCAGGGAGGATCCCACCTATATACTGGTGGGACCCCTGAGGTGTTTCAGGAGGGGTGGCGGGAGATGTGCAGCGTTAAGTTTGGTTGGTTCAAAAGTGGGGCAGAGAGGGGTGTGCACGTAAGCAAGTGGGCACTTTATGGGACCAGACCATTAAGAAGTAACCCTATGGCTTTGTTCTCTCTAAGTCATGAGGTAGCAGCAGGATGTCAGCTACAACAACACCATAAGATTAAGGTGCTCTGTCACCTTTTATGTGGTTCCTGTCTCAAAAGGCCCATCATTCCAAAACCAAACTTAATTCTACCAAGTCATTTCTGACTCAGAATGACCCGAGAGGACAGGGTAGACCTGCCCTATGGCTTTCCAAGACGGTACATCTCAAAGAAAGTTCAAGGCCTCATGCATCACCCTCATAGCAGTTGGGGTTTTGTGGCAGTCATGTGCTTATGTTAATTTTATGATTGAAATGTAGGGGTGAAGTCTAGCCCATTAATCTGGAGATAGCCATTGAGTAGCCAATGAGGTCTCTATTTGGGCATGGCTTTCTCCTGAGACTTCTGGGAAATCTCGCGATATTTCCCTCGTGAAGATGAGAAGCTATCTCCCCCGGTTGTTGGGAGTTAGTCTCAGAGATGATGAATCACGGACAAGACAAGATGGCAGCTTCTGAGAAGCTAGAGGAGCCAGCAGAGAGACCACACGGCGTTGCCCTGATGGAGCCAGACCTCTGAAACTGGGGCGGCCACATGGAGACCTCTGCCAGCGATGAGTTGCTTCTGCCACCACTGGATGCTGTTGATGGATCCTGAACCCTGGAAGCAAGAAGCCACGTGGAGACCCCTGCCAGTGCTGAGATTCTTCTCCCACTGACCTGTGACTTTGTGAGTCGAAAGGAGACATTATAGACTGGTATCAGGCATATGGGCTAATATTGGACTTATGACTTTGAACTGGATGGGGCTCAATGTCCTGTTCCTCTTGTATATAAACCTTTTCCTTATATCTATATGCGTGTCTATGAAATTTGTTCCTCTAGCCTACCCGGACTGACACAGGTTTCCAACTGCTGCCCTTGCAGTTAGCAGTCTGACATGTAACCAGCGATTCACCAAGGCTCCTCTGGCTGACCATTTCCAGGATGAAAACATGAACTTCTATCTCAAGCCACACCCCAGGCACCACAGACTAGCAACACTACCCTTCAACTGTATTGAAGTACGCCTTTCATAAATACACATGTTCCATTCACGTTTCCCCCCCTACACTTCATCAGAATTCTTTCATAGGAAACAAGTCCTGAGAGCAGAGGGACCTGAAACCTCCATCCCCTCCCACTCACAGTAGCATCGAAGAGGAGAATGGAAGCGAGGCAATGGAAGGAATGGTTAACCTACTGAAAAGGACAAATGATCTTCAAGTGCCTCAGGAACATTTATTTGCATGCAACCATTCATATGCAAATCAGAAATAATCTTTATTCAGGGTCTTTATTTAGGATCATTTATTAGCCATTAGTTGTGTTACTTTATTTACTTGAATGCATATTTTCCTAAATGCTGCACACTAAGCTTAACACTGAAAAATGTAGGACAGAGGCATCAAGAGAAGACTTGAGTGCCCCAAAGTGATATTAACCTGTTTAATCACATGAAGATGAATCCTTCCTTAGGATTTTCAGTCAGAAGATAGGGATGATAATTACACAATTACCAATTTGACCAGAGTGCTTAGATTCAGAGTCCTTTCCTCTTTTATAAAGGGGAGCTAAGACTACAAATTTTGTACTGCTTATAGGAAGATAGAGAAAAGCATGTAGAATGCTGTCTCTGCCCCTTCTCTCCTCAGAAATGGAACAAAACCAAAAATGTTGCCATAAATACATGCTGAGTCATAGCGACCCTATTGGGCAGGGTAGAACTGCCCCTGTTAGTTTCTAAGATTAGAATAACTGCATCTCACCGCCATTGAGTCCATTCTGATAAGACAGGCTAGAACTCTCTGGTTTCACAGTCTATAATCTTAAAGGGAGTAGAAAGCCCTGACTTTCCTCCACAGAGTAATTTGGAACCACTGACTTTGGTGAGCTTGGTCCAACACATTGTGCTGCACTACCAAAACTCCTCATGGGAGTAGAAAGTCGCATCTTTCTCTGGTGGAGTGATGGGTGGTTTTGAGCTGCTTACCTTGTGGTTAGCAGCCCAAGGTGAAACCCAGGACACAACCAACACTCCTTCTAAGCCCCTCGTAGAAGCTTATCATAGTCGTGTTAGTATCTAGTACCAAAGTAAATATTATCCATTGTCATTATTCTTTGCGAAATTCTTTAGTCTTTATAATGGATCCATGTGATAGTTTTCCTAAATGATAGACGTGTTGAAACTACTTTCATTTAATATGCTTTGAATCCTACAACTACAAGGCTGCAAGCTTCATTTCCAATGGCTGTGTTGAGTTTAATTAAGCCAAAAAATTGGTTCATTCAAGTTAATATTGATTATTTCAGATGTCCTACCAGGATTAATTTGAAGCAAATAGAAATGACTATTTAATGGCATTGTGTCAGTCTCTCAACATCAATGTGACCTGTGCTTCTGGATTCTTTTCTATTGAGTATTTTTCTTAGATTTGATTAAAATTTTATTCAAATACATAGAAAATCAATAGCGAGATAACTTTTCATATTAGTGCAAGGGACAGATGCAGTAAAGCAAGAAGTGAAGCCACCAACTTCTCCAATGCTTCAATGTCTCAGGAGTCAATTCAAATGAATGAGTCAAAGAGCAGAGGAAATGGTCAGGCCTTGCTAAATTTCATTCTGGATGATCTTATTAAAACAAAATGACTCGAATTACCTTTCTCTTTCTTTTGTTTAAGCATTTGTTTTCCTTGGAGGGAGGGGGTCTGCAAATCAAATCAGGGAGAATTCTGTCATGATGATGGAGACCAGCTCAATTCCAAAGATCTATCTAATTAGACAAATTAAATCAGAGTCAGTAGATCCATCAGAAATGTTCTGATGTCTCTGCAGCAAGACAAGAAGTTGTGGGCAAATGTAATATTCTATCAAATGTGGCGCTATTGTCTAAAGGCTGCAGATGGTGAAATGCAGGTTTATGAAAGCAGTTTCATGAGTTTCATGTGAGTCAAGAGTAAGGTGGCTACATAAAATATAGCTTGTTTAGTTACATTTAAATTTTTGAGAAAAAATTAATACCTGTTTTGAATATCATAAATGTTATCCTTTGCATACATATCCTTATGAATGACATATCCAACAATATTTGAGATTTCTTTCTAATCTTAATATATTCCTTAACTTAATGAGCCTAGTTGATTCATTTTTATAGTTTTTTTTCTTCCTACTTTTTAAAACTGTCTCAACAACCTCATTGGTAAAACAGGCACATTGAACAACCTGCTTTCTAAAGCCCATCTCAACTCTGAAATTCTGTGCTGATATATTTCAAAGTTACACTTCCACTTTTTGATACTTCGATATATAACCAAAACTGATTAAAATGTTTTTAATCCAGCAAAATACCTCCTACCAAGTGACAAAGATAAAACAACATAACTTGTTAAGATGAAAAACACACATCTAAAATTGGATGAATTCAATACATATTTGAATACTAACAAATACTCCTGCTAACACATGCTTAGAAAATATAATATTCATTAAAGCTCAAATCTAATTTCTCTTGCTTATGAGATATAATAGAATCAGGGACTATTTTCCATAACACATTTTATGCTCAACTCAGTGATAGAACAGTTTCATAGTAATATGCAGATTTCTAATGGATTTGACCATAAAATAAGACTTTATTCAAAAAGGAGCAAAAGATAACATATGACAGATGGCAATTTAACTTTCATTTGAGTGCTGCACACAGATGTCTTGAAGCCAATAAAATAGTAAATAATAAAAAGAAAGATTTTGCCAACAAACTCATCAAATGGGCCAAGGAATTATTTAGCCATAATAACTGCGGAACGACATCAGCATATTTTCTAGGACTGTTTTAAAATAAGGAGCCCTAGGATGTAAAGTATTCGTTAATCATTGGCCTACTCATCTGAAGATCAGCAGTTCAAAATCACTCGTCACTCTTCAAGAGAAAGATGAGGTTTTCTAATCCTTTGGTGTTAGTCTTGAAAATGCAAAGGGGGAAGTCCTGTCTTAAAAGGTGAGTAGGAATCAGAATTTACCCAATGGCAGTAAGTTTGAGTTTTTAATATGGAAGGTAAACTGCTCTTTCAGAGGAAATATCAGATATTTACATATGAGCTCCTTTGCAAATAAAAATATAAGAAAGATTATTCAATAGCAACATTAGAGCAAAAAAGTATAGATTTAAAAAAACAAATTTGGAAAATAACTCTGGTTTATATCATACCTTGGTATATTTTATTGGTTCTTTTATTCTGATTTTACTATTAAAATTTAGCATTGAAAAATATTTCTATTTTGGTAATACTTAATCTTAATTCCCTTGTTTATCAAATGTTAACTAAAATATCTGCCTGAGGCCTTGTTATGGGAAGTGAAAGTTACAACATAAATGAAAGCCTATTTCATTGGATAAAGCCATATCAATGTGTGCTGTTATTATTTCCTCTATTGTTCATTTAAACAAATAGAAGGCTTCATCATCAGTCAACTGCAAGTGGTGGGTTGGGATGGGGAATGAAAAGAAAGCCATGACCTTGAGCCAAATCTGTTTTGTTCTGTCTTAGACTAGATTCTCTAGATGTTCTCTAAAGACTCAAAGCTGATAAAACTTATGTGTGCATATATACAAAGAAGTTTCCATCAAGTACCTGATTCACATCCTGTAGAGGGGGAAAATATCCAAGTCTGTGGGTCTGATGTCAATCTAGAGGCTTCTCCTCACAAATGCAGCTTCAAGGGTTACGATATGGCCCCAAGATCAGCAGGTCACAGAATATAGACTTTGGCTGCAGTGTAGAATGAATCCAAGGGTCGCAGGTAAGATGACAATCTCATGAATCCTGAGATTGGCAGGTCAGATGACAGCTGTCTGGCTGCAGAAATGAATGAATTCTGGGTGAGATGATGGACTACTGAAGGCTTCCAGGGTCAGTAGGCAATATAGGATGCTGCAAGTTTAAATTCAAAGAACCAGAGATCAGATAATGGGACAGATGCATGATCTAGATAGCAAAAAAGTAAACAAATTTCTTATATCATCCTCTTATATGACCAGAAGCTATATCCACAAGTTAGCTCATCATGGAGAGAATACTACAAATCCACCACTATACAGCTTAGATTCCCGACCACTCAGACTCAGGTTAACATAAAACCATAATACTACGTTTTATATTTGGAATACAAATTAATATGACATATATTAAATAAATCAGTAAGTGCAGTTCATGTAAATCCTCTTTATCTTCCTAACAATTCTGTTACCTTCTCCAATTGTCTGGATGCTGATTCCCTCAACCTCTTCTCTTTCATCCTTTTTATTAAAATAAGAGAAATCATCACCAACAGGGGTCACAACTGTTATCACTAAGTGAATAAATCTCAAAGTGGCAGCTTTGACTTTGCACTGACTCCAGACCTAGTTATTTATGAAGGGGATCACTCAGTCTGAAAATGCTTCCATCACTTCGAAAAAGAGGTTGCCCAAAAGGTTGTTTTTGCTGTTATTGTCAATCCCAAGTCTTGGGACTCCCATGTGTGTAGGATAGAGTTATTATATAAGGTTCCAAGGCTGTCATCTTTCAGAACCAGATGACAAGGACTGTCTCTAAGCTACCAAATGGGTGGGCACAAATCACTACCTTTGGTTCATAACAGGGCACTTAATTGCTCATGCTCAAAATAAGCTTCCTCCTGACAAATTGAAACTCTCATATCCTTGTTTTTCTGCCAAAGAAATCTTCAAATTTTCAATAAGCCTTCCTAAATATTCTTACTTTTTACTTGTCCTTCACTACTATCTTTCTGCACATCTTCCAGGATAATCTCTGAAATGTGGATCAGATTGAGTCCTTATTTGACCCCACTTAAACTAAATCTGGACCAGGATTTCAAGAACTCCTGGGAAATTTCAATAGTCAAGTAGATTGCATTGCAGAATAGAGTACAAACTGGCATGTTCCCAAAATTTGTTTACATATGGTAAAAATTGGAATCTCGAGAGGCAAGGAAATGATCTCAGTCACAAACCATACCTACTGATATTGTTGGCGGGAGATGAGAGAAATAGAAGAGGATGGTTGGTAAGAGCTTGATGAGCACACATACAGATTTACCTTGAGAAATAGTGATGTTTAAGAGCCATTCCCAGGAAAGTAATGCGGTGGAAAATATTTGGGCTTTAAAAATCACATATCTCTATATTTTAATCCATCGATTCCTACCTTAGGTAGCACATGCAAGACAGAAAACACAATTCTGTGTTCTCCAAGAGTTACTCTACCGAAATGTTAGTTTTTCCTTCCTACCTTTAACTCTTGGATGCTCTGTCCAATGCATCTGGCTAACTTGAAACTTTGCTTTTGTCAGATATCTAGAATTATCTCCTGTGAATAATAAAAAATTATTGGGTTTCTCTTTTGACTCTCAAGATCTTCTACTATATCAGGTCACATTACTTTCCCTAAATTTTCAAACTTTGCTAAGTGCCTTTCTTCCGGACAGGCTCATGTATTCCCCGGGTTCAGAATCTTTCTCTCCCAGGCTAAAAAAATTTGAAAACTCTTCAAGTCTTAGCAAGAGCCTAGGCTTACCCAACAAAAATCAATCTACTTTCTTCCAAAATCCACACTCTCTGTCCTCCCTTTAGCACATAAAAGAAAAATTGAGTAACTATCATAATTTGGTAAAAAGTAGAAAATTTATTTTGGTTAAAAAGTAGAAAAAACATTTTAGTCTACATGATAAAAAGTGTCACTGACTACTTTATTTTCTAAGTTTTAATGGCTATAGTTCTATAAATTTGACAGAAACAACTGTTAAGTGGAATATAGCCTATGGTTACAGTAATTTGTTACCTTTACTTTACGCAATTCTGACAATGTTACCAAGGGTCATTAAACCAAACATGTTTTCCATGGCACTGCATAATGGCACAACTCGTTGTACCCTTGATTAGTGACATATTTTTGCTTCATGTGTACAGATAAAAATAGCAATGTCAGACACAACAACTGTCAAATTTGATGCCTGGGGCATCGTTTTAGATAAAGACAGCTGTGGATGCTAAATTCAGGTTTCCTATGTACTCTCACTTTCTTAAAGAAAGCTGCTCATTGGTATATTTTATCTTCAAGTTTTGCATCTGTATTTGGATGCTGAGAAGAAAAATGGGGTGGGGTAGGAATGGAAAATAAAGACACCTCTCAAATATAGAATTTTCAGCTAAATAAAAAGTGAAGGAAACACTGCTTTATTGACAAGAACCTTTAAAACACTTAAGAAAGGGTTGGATCTCTTCAAGTCGCCATTACTTTATTTCTTTCAAATGTTTCTGCAACTAAAGGATCATGTCACAAGACATCACCTTCTCTCTATCTCTTTTTTTTCTTAAAAATACTTTTATTTGGAGCTCTTACATCTCTTTCTTATACCCTCCCATCCATCTCTATTAGGAGTTGGAAAATTTTTTTTATCAAAGGCTAAGTAGTGAATGCCTTAGACTTTTCTACCCATAAGGGTGTGTTCTAGCAACTCAACTCTGACTTTTCCAAAAGAGGCATAGGAAACATGTGAACAAGTGAGAATGGCCTCATTCCAATAAAACTTTATTTAGAGATCTTGAATTGGGTGTGCCATTTAATTTTCACATTTTGCAAAATCATCTAATTTTTGTTTTGTTTTTTAATTGTTTAAAATGTTTCATTGTTTTTTTTAAAAACTGTTTTTGCTTACCTTCCAC
>PVJH01025627.1:0-35977 GCA_004026705.1 Nesogale talazaci
CAGAGGCAGTCCCTATCTTATAGGGCAGTGGTTCTCAACCTGTGGGTCATGACCCATTTGGAGGTTGAATGACCCTTTCACAGGGGTCCCCTAAGACCATTGGAAAAACACACTTCCCATGGTCTTAGGAGCTGACACACAGCTTCGCTATCTGTCTCCAGGCAGGTCAGCTCACTTGCAGTTTTGCCCACATAAGAGTATCAGGTGTGAAGACTGTTACCCATGCTACATCGTGAGTCAAGACAAAATTTCATTTATTTGTAATTATAAGTAAGTATTTCACAATATATAATTACAATTTTTGTGATTAATCACTATGCTTTAATTACGTTCAATTTGTAACAATGAAAATACATTCTGCATATCAGATATTTACATGAAGATTCATAAAATAGCAAAATGAAGTAGCAACAAAGATCATTTTATGGGTGGGGTGTGTCACCACAACATGAGGAACTATACTAAAGGGTCACAGCATTAGGAAGGTCGAGAACCACAGTTAGAGGGTCTTGATGAGTTATCATCAATTGGATGGTAGTGAGTCTTTTGAGTTTCATGCAGTAATTTGAAAGTCGACAGAACTGTGTATCTGGATATAGATAGTAGACTGTTCAATGGGAAAAAAAACTTTCAGAAGAGAACTGTGTCATTACACTCTAAAAGTCAATACATGTATATTTGTATGTGTGTTTATATGTTTCATATACTTAAGAAAAGCTTTTGTAAAATAAAAATATAAATCCAAGGAGGTTGAACTATGAAGTAGCTCTCAGAAACTCCACCAATTTGTAGCAAATTGTAACTACCAAGACGTGTTCTAACCTGGACCTAAGGTAAATGCTGTAGCGACACAGAAATTCATTGCTCTCTGTTTCTCCTTACCTTTTAAATCTTGATTCAGAACTAATTCCTCCTTTTTTACTTGTGCATAGACTTTGCTTTACTTGTGGAGACCTAGTAACTTACAAGTAACTCAATTACATTAAATTGAGTCTTTAGTTTAGCAGCTGGTCCATGGGTGATGCATCTCGTTTGTGTTCAGCTGAAGGTTGAACTAACTGAAGGTTGGTGGATCAATCCCACCTTGTAGCATGCAAAAAATCGGACCATAGAAACATGGGGAATTCAGGATAGATGATCCTTTCAGGGCCAGTGGTGAGAGTGGTGGAATAGAAAGGAGGAACCAATTGTAAGGACCTCCTCCTTGGGGATATGGACAACAGGGAAGTGGATGAAGGGATACATCAGACAATGTACAATATGACAAAATAATGATAATTTTTAAATTATTAAGGGCTCATAAGGGAAGGGTAATGGGGTGGGAGGGGAAATATGAGGAGTTGATACCAAGGGGCCTAGGTAGAAGGAGGATGTTTTGAGAATGATGATGGCAAAAAATGTACAAATGTGGTCTGCAAACAATTGATCATGATGAGAGTTGTATGAGTGCCCAATAAAACGATTTTTTTAAAAAAAGAAAAAAAAGAATGAGGGCAACAAATGTACAAATGTGATTGACATAACGGATGGATGGATGGGTGGATGATTGTGATAAGAGTGGTATGAAAAATAATAAAAATATAAAAAAAAAATGGGACCAGTAATCTGTTTCCTTAAAAATTATAGCCAGGAAAACCCTATTTATGAGTTTCATTTTGTATTACCTAGGGCTGTCATGAGTTATAAGGGTTTTTTTGTGGGTTTTATTTTAGCAATTTACTGAGTCTTCTCAGATCAATTATTAAGCATTGTTTTTTTGGCATCACTGCCCTCTGGTGGTTGGAGTAGGAGGCCCAGCCTTTGCTTCTGTGGAGCTGGAATTGAACCTCCATCCCAGTGGGCCGCAGTCCCGTGCACAACCACTACCGCACCGGGGCTCAGCCTATTAAGCATCTTTTATGATTCAATTTTTCCAATTCCCCATTGGGCATGATTAAAATATTGGCTACATAAGCACAATTCTGTGAGCCTCATTTTCCTTATAAACAAGGTGTCTGCACTAGAATCTTTCCTTATTATATCTCTCTAGATTCTATTTTGTGGCCAACGTAAATGAACTCAGAATTTTAGGGTTTAATTTAGAAATTATAGGAATTTTAACTGAGAGCCAAGTGCTGCTATGAAATTGTATCAAAACCCTCCTAATTTCCTATAAAAATGAAAAGAGGAATATACATCATGTTATGCCCCTACCAGAATAGTAGTGCCAGAAGGCATGCTTGACTCTTAGAGTACTTATTTGCGCTGCATTAATTTGACATCGAGCATGAGCTGTTGACTGCCTGCTGAAGTCTTCCACTGTCTGTGGCTTGTTGAGTGCACAACTGCTCTGATCAAGAGTAATTCTGTACCAGGCAGTTGTGAAGTGAACATGTTCAATGCAGTCATTGAAAACAGAAGCCTCATCAACTACTCAGTTGTGTGAGAAGAATCAAAAAAAGAGGAAGATGCATATAGAGAGAAGAAGATGAAGGAGGGAAGAAATAAGCTGTTATTAAAAGGTGGCAAAAGTCATGAGAAAATGTATGCATTCCAGATAAAAATAAATGAACCATATTTAGATTCAATTGTAAAGTCTAATGCATAGCTTGAGATGGGAAAATGAATTTGGTTTGAGGCATCTACAAGGTGAGCGCGAGTTAGTGAATTTGTTTGCGTGTGCTTGAATACATTATACATCAGAGAATATTGAAATTTAGACTGGACACTGCATATTTAACTTGCTGGTTAGGAAGTTTATAAATTATAAAGGATTCAGAAGGTAGAGGTTTGGCTTATATTTGAAAGATATTGTCCTATAACAAAAGTTAATATACAGAACAAATATAGGTCACCACATACATGTCATCTTGGCTTGTGTATGGTTATGATGCTGGAACTTATGCTACTGGTATTTTGAATATCAATAGGTTTACCTATGATGGAGAGACTTCAATAGTGTTCCCAAATCAAGAAAGATATCTACATTATTTATGAAAATTAGCCAACTAAAATCTAATTGGTCACAAAATATTGTCTAACACTTAGGCTTGCTTACAGTTTTCATATAATCAGGAGGGATTGATTGCTGGATGAGATGTAATTTGTTAAAATGGAAAGCTGGAACAGGTTAGGGATATCCTCTGTGAAACTGAATGACATATGGCTTACAAAAATGTGGACCGAGCAATGTTTATGTCTATTACACATACAGTCTTAACACAAGGTTGAGGCAGGTGAGTGAAAAGGACAGATTTTCATGAGTTTAACGATAGCAATAAATACGGTGGGTTGTTTTCAATGCTACTTTTTTTTCAAACCAGAGCCAGGTTGATATGGTGATTCAGGAAAATCAAAATGTTCACTTTGTGAGAGGTGAAGACATTTTTAAAAATGAAAAACAGTATACATGTTGAAAAACAGAGTAGTTTGTTTGCCTTTTTCCCCCCCCTTTCCTTGGCTACCATCCTTGTTCCTCCCCAGCTGTCTGTAGGCTATTGAGCCCTGTGATCCCTTTCGCTCTCCCCCACAGTAAGAAAATAGAAGCCATTGGAGTGATTGGTCAGTCATCCTCTTCACTTTTCAGATTAAGGAGTTTGTTCCTAAAAGGCTCTAGAGTTTAAACTCATCTGAGTTTCCTTTCTCATAGACTTTTAGTCTTTCCTGTATAAGCTACTTCTTCAAAATGTAAGAAATATATTTCAAATATTATTTACCTCTATTTAATAATCCTTTAGAATTATTTAGAATTAATTTTGGGAGTTTTCTATCTTTTCTTTTTGATTCTTTCATTAACTGAGATTAAGAGGACTGTTTATTTTTCTTTTTAAAAACAGTTTTATTGGTACTTCATCCACATATAGAAAGAGAAGTATTGTTTTTAAATGATCATTGTTATTTTCTAAATTCTCATTCTCCTGGTCTACGAGGGAAAATTTAATTTGGATGTATTTATTTTGGCACTTTTGTATTAAAGGGAAATGAATCATTGTTTTAGAATATTACCACATGCATATTTTGTATTTGTAATAAAAGAATAATTAAAAAGGTGATTCAATATTATAGCCTACAATGTCATAAGCCTTGATTAATAGCCTCAGATTCTGCCTAGTCCAACTAAAGATACAGGGTGAAATTGCAGAAATGATAGACACATGCCATAGTGTTATGAAATGAACTACAGCTCTTCAAAGTACATGCTGGCATTCTAACTCCTTTACTTGTTGATGTACCTACCATAATGTAATATAGTCACTTTTCATATTGTACTCGACCAATATTTGAGGTCATAGATCATAAGCCTAATCACACATGAGTTATAGAGGAGCAACAAAGAGAGAGCGTTATGTGTGACATGAGGGAAGACAGATCCTAGCTACAGATAAGAGAGGCAGGTAAGTCTTCAAGACCAGGAAGCCCAAGAATTGGCTGTTATATTAGAAGTTGAAAAGCCCCCATATAAAAATCTCCCAGAACCACAACATGAATCCAGATTTCTAAATTTATAAGTTACGAGAAACTAAATGTCTGTGCCTTGTAGAGGAGCCCTGGTTTTGTAGCCATCAAGTACAGCCTGCTAACCAAGTGATCCTTAGTTTGATTCTGCTACCTGCTCCATGGGAGAAGATGCAGCAATCAATTCCAGGAGAGTCACAGCCTTGGGAACAATATGGGATAGTTCTGCTTTGTTCTTTAGGGTCTCCTTGAGTAGAGTCCAGATTTTATTTTGGCTAAAAGGCAGACTCATGATGCCATTTTTGAATTTTGTGGCTGCAGAGAACTACTCAAGCTCTGCCATATTGATTTTATCCTCCAACACAAGCCCACCCAACTCTGTAGCGCTCCAGGATTAGCCCACACAGCCGTCTCCTTTCACCGCCTCCCACCCACACCCACCCCTGGGCTCTCAGAAGTTCTGCTACAGACTTGTCTCCAAGAGCACCAGCCAGACCTTGGGAGTCAGTTTGCAGTCACTCTATATCTCCCCTGGGCATTTGGAATGCAGCTAGTGGTCCAGAACTCTCAATCTTAGGGAGCTGGGAAAGTATTAGGTCTTCAATATATATTTGTTAAAGCAATCTGTGTGATACAGGTAGATCTAAGGATCTGAATTCAACCAAGCACATGAGAGTCAGGCAGGATGTGTGAAACAAGGATGAGGTGAGTGTTTGCCTTGCAATTGTTCCAGGCAGCCCAAACACCTTGGTGCTGACTTAGGATATCTTCAGTCACCTTCCTGTCTGGAGGCTCATAGGGTGTCTGGGAAAGAGATAAGGCAATGGAAGAATGCTTTCTTTTCCTTTCCTCTAGAATTCTCTCCAAGGGCCATTTAATTAAAAGCCTTCCAGTGTTCACCGTGCTGCAACTTTGCGGTGATATTCATCAATACAATTGTAAAGCAGATAGATCATGCGACAAAAATATTTTAAATGGAAAGTTTTAAAAATGGTCTTCTTAGCAATTTTTAACATTTTAAAAGCTGGAAACCTCAGAAAGCAAGGCCATATCACATAATATGTGCCTTTCCAAATAAGTTCATATTTTTCCTAAACTCAGAACAATTTCACATTATTAAAACCTGTCAGAAGTAGAAAAGAAGATTATCAGACACCTTTTTTTAATAAGTCAAGTGCTTGCCTTCAGCCAAACTGACAAAGTAAGGGGTGCTCCTCAAAGGAAGAAGAAAGATAAGGTGATGGAAGGAGGTAATAAACGAAATAAGACTCATTCATAGTGTCTGCTTTCCTTTTGTCTCTGCCTATGCTGCTTTTTATAAGTGGAAATGGAATTCTTGATGAATGTAGAAAAGAGGCTCCAAGAGTGCACGCCATAGAAGAGTTGTTGCCTGGAGTTGCTTTTGATCTATGCATAAAGACATTATGAATAGTTGAATGGAACACTACCATCCTTACACTGTTCCTATGCTTGAGTCCATTGTTACAGAAGCATAGAGTTGTGATCCTCTGTGAAAAACAAAATGTGTTTTGTGGGCATATGTATTTTGGAAGCACTGCATATACTATAGTTTGTATTCGTGATCCTCATGGACCCTTTATATTTAACAAATTAAGAAAAATCCTGCTTAAAGAAATCAATGTACCCTTTTAGTTACGTGTTCTAAATTTGTTTGGTAGGGTCCATCAAGTCAATTTCAACTTATGGAGACCCCAACATGTACAGAGTAGAATTGGATTCTTTCAGAAGCAAGTTATCAGGCCTGTTTTCTTATGTGCCTCTAGGAAGATTTTAATCACCAGTCTTTGGGTAATAGTTAAGCAGTTAAACATTTAAGCCACCCAGGAATTCCCATAATTACTTAATCATGAAATATTCACAACATTTTTCCTTAGAAGGGCTTTTGAGAAGCACTGGACTAGAACAATTGCTCCAACTTAGTAGAAGTGTGGTTATTGATGACATGTTACCTCATAGAAATTCCATATGGGAAAGAATGTGAGCATAGTGCAGGATGTGGCAATATTTTGTTCTGTTGCTCACTCTGCATCAGCCTTCGCTTGAACACATAGAACAACACCAAAAGTAACACTTGACAGATCCTTCCGCTGCAGTTATTGAGCCACGAGGCCTTTTACAAGTAGACATAACACATTCCCATGGAGGAACTGATACAACATCAAGATCTCTATATTATCTGCCAAGATTCTGTTGTTGTTTTAAACCAAAGAATAGAGGTGGATACAATGTTCCTCAGATTTGGTTTGACAACATAGTCTTGCTTAGTGGGCTTTCTTCTTTCAAATCATATACATGCATAAACATTTTAAGTGAACTTTACATTTTGGCTATAGGCTGTGTTTATTGACTTATATTTGGCCATGCTGGTAGTTACACAGCACAATAATATTAGATGTTGTGAAAAAATATAGATTCTATAATTCCAATACTAATATTTCCCATTAGTACACCATGGGTAGAATATGTGCATGTATGTGTGCATGATCTATTTTTAAAACACCTAGGAGGATTTATGCAACCACTTAATGGAGAAGCAACTGAGAATCACTCGGTACTTTACAATTTAGCCTCCTTTGTGATTTGCTTAATTTTTTACCAAGGCCTCAGATCACATGTCTCTGCTCATATAATATTAATTTTACTAAGTTTATAAAGAAAAAAATTTATAAAACATAGCAGCCATATACTTCAGCAAGACCCCAATACAGTGCACAATGCATATCCTTTATTATTATGAAGATAATAATGGCAAAAGAATAATATTTGGGGTATAATTGCTTAGAATAATCTGTTATTTGCATCTAACCTGCACTTTTGAATGAATTATTTTATTTCCCTTATTTTTGTATTGTTATCATGTAACAGAATAGCTCAAGCCACCTTTGGATTTATTATTCAATTATTTCTTGGGTACTGATTTATTTTGCCCAAGGTTTTGATTGCTTTTATTATGCTTCCATTTACCCTTTATTGAATGATTTAAAATTTTTTTGCATAAACATGAACTAAACCTCATGACATCTCTATAATCTTTTTAACATCTCATTATTCTTTACCTTTTATTCCCATCCCCTGCCATAACAGTTTTTAAAAATTATGTTCAAGTGTTATTTTAGTCAAATTTAAGGAATGGGTTTAATATCTCAGACATTTTAAAGTTTATATATAAAACTATTATATAATGTAAAGTGTTAGTAACTTTTCAATGTATTTGTGGGAATATTTTGGATGTTACAATAGCAAGGTAAAATAGGCAGATGACATGTCCAGGGAAAATCCATGGATGCTGAGGATCAGTGAAATTTAATTAATTCTTTGAGATTACACTTAATTAGAACAAGGAATCTGGGCTACTTATGCTTCGCATATAGCTCCTTCTTTTTTTTTTTTTCTTTCTTATAGCTCCTTCTTGGACCAGAGTCATGAATTGGTGCTCTCAGGCTGATTGTATAGAGAAAGGTCTCTTGAATCCATTGGCACAAAGAATCTGCTTAAGAAAATCCAGAATAGGTAAATCTATAGTGACAGTACCTGGATTAATGAATGCTTCCTGCATGGCAGGAGAATATGGCAGAAAGTGAGATAAAGAATGAAGAAAATGTACTAAAACTGATTATGATAATGATGGTACAACTCTTCTTGATATGATTGACCTATTAAATTATATGATATGGGAATTATATGCCAATAAAAATTGTTTTTAAAAGTCCAAGCAATAGTGTAAAGGAAAAGAATTCCTTGGAGGAGTTTGGGTAATTTTCTCATTGGTAGTACAGAAAAAGAGTAGAACAGGAAAACTGAGAAAGAAAAAGAATATGGTATTGGGGAACCAGGAGAAGCATGTGGAGTGGTGATTATATTTTAAAACATTTTATCATTTATAAAATATCATTTATAAATTATTGTGAAATCTCCTGGCATACACAATTTAAATATCTAATTTATTTCAGTACCACTCATTAAAATATAACAGTGTATGTGACATAATGTATTATGTGTCAAATTGCTAACCCTGAGCTCAGCTCCTCCCAGAGAAAGATAAGGTTTTCTACCTTGATAAGGAGTTATAGCCTTAAAAACTCACAGGGGGATTTGTAACCCGTCCTACATGGTCACTATGAGTTGTAATCCACTCATTAGCAATGAATTTTTTTGACTTTCCTCATATGTGTTTAGGAATCCCATGAACATAATTCATAACATCTCTTCTTACTAAAAATGGCCACTACTGTTTAAACACCAATGAAATATGACTAATACATGGGAACATTTTAGATGCGTCCCATGAAAAGAAGCTTTAGAGCAGCGATTCTCAACTTGTGAGTTGCGACCCCTTTGGCGGCCAAACGACTCTTTGCCTGGGGTCGCCTAAGACCAATGGAAGACACATATTTCCGATGGTCTTAGGAATCAAGACACTGCTCCTCTGTCTGTCTGCAGGTGGGTCTGCCTACATGCAGATAAGCCCACATACAAGTACCCAGTGTGAAAACCCATGTTACACCATGCATCAAGACAAAATTTCATTCATTTTTAATTACAAATAAATATTTCACAATATAATATTACATATTGCTTTTGTGATGAATAACTATGCTTTAATTATGTTCAATTTGTAACAATGAAAATACAACCTGCATATCAGGTATTTACATGATAATTCATAACAGTGGAAAAATTACAGTGATGAAGTAGCAATGAGAATAATTTTATGGTTGGGGGTCACTACACCATGAGGACCTGTATTTAAGGGTCACAGCATTAGGAAGGTTGAGAACCACTGTTTAAGAGTCTGAAAACAATGCTTAGTACTTTGTTTATTATTTGCCTTTGGAAACATTCACTAAGAGTTTTCAAAAAAATGAATAAAAAAAAAAAGAATCTCTGTGACAGGATAAAATATTTGTCATTGTACCAGTGCTGTGCTCAGTAATTACAAGTAGGCTACCCTGAAAAAATAATGAGCTAGGTTCTTTGAAGCAAATAAAAATCTTGAAGAAACTGAGAACTAGAGGTTGTTGGTTCCACTCTTTGCAGGTGGGCATGGAGTAAGAGAAGCATCTTAGCAGCACCCTTTCTTCTTTTCTGCCATACAACTTAAACGCTTTTTCATATACATTTAAAGCAACTCCTTTAGTATTCCAGTAAATTACAGTGCATGGTGAAAAGCACCTATTTGATTCCTAAGGCTGAAATTAATATAATCTTCTTTCTCCACAATCTAAGGTAGATTTGCCTCAAACTCAGCTTCAGCAGTTTCCTGTTATAGTGATTCATATTTATGGTGGGTCTCATATACAGTGACTCATTTTGATTGGTCTGAGGTTTTGCTTTCAAAAAATAGTCTTCTGAGCATGTATTTCAGTCTAAAGGTCTAACCAAAAACTAAAGTCATTAAAGTCATTACCATCAAGCGAATGCTGATTCACAGAACCCCTGGTTGTGAGTTTCTGATACTGTAACTATCTGGGAGTGGAGAGCCCAGTCTTTCTCCTGTGGAACTGCTGCTGGTGGTTTCAAACTGCCAATCATGTGGGTCTTAGTCCATGTCACCACTACACAAATCTAAGGGTCAGAAAAATTAATCAAATTATTTACTTGTCAATTTACAGGTGCCACTAGGTTAAAAAAAAAGCTTTGGACATGTTGTCAGGAGAAACAAGTGCCTAGAGAAGGGCATCATGCTTGGCAATGTGGTAGGGCATCAAAAAAGTGGAAAACCTTTGACAAGATGGATTGATTCCATGGTTGCCTTCATGGGCTTAAAAGTCTGAAAACTTGTAAGGACGGCACATTCTATTGTACATTGGGTCACTCTGAGTTGGAACCTATCTGATGTCACCTAACAACAACAGAGAAGTACGTCCTGGTAGCACAGTGGGATAGGCATTCACTGAGATGCTAAAATCAAGGCCAACAGTTTGAACCTAAAAGTTACTTCCCAGAGGAAAGTTGAGGTTGTCTCTGGAAAGATTTAAAGTCTTGGAAACCCAAAGGGGCAGTTCTAAGCTGTCCTATAGTATTGCTAGGGGTAGGCACCTACTCATTGTCAGTGAGCTTTTTTGGGGCAAAATGTACCAATGTGATGAACATTTAGGCTGTAATGAACAGGTATTTGAGTCTCTGGTCTCACATCTTTTGGATATATCTCAAAGTAGAATTACTAGATCATATGGTACTTCTTCTTTTAGTTTGTAGATAAACTTTTACATTGTTTTCCACAGTGACTAGAATATTCTGCATTCTTACTAGTAATGCATAAGCTTTTCAATAGACCCACATTCTCAGTAAGAGTTTTTACTGTCTGAAAGTTTCATTTAATTTATATGTTAAGCTTTGGTCATCCCAGTAAAGAAGAAATCATAGTTCACTGTGGTTTTGATTGGCATCTCTCATAGCTAATGATATTAACATATTTTCATGTATTTAGTGCTCATTTAAATGTCCTCTTGATTGAAGTGTCTATTAAAGTCCCTGTCCCCCTTTTCATTATTTATCATTTTATGACTACTTTTGAAAGAGAAAGAGGGAGAGAGAGAGAAATTATTAAGTTCTTGTCAGACATATGATTTCTAAAGATATTCTCCCGTTGGTAGCTTGTGTTGTCACTGTTTTAGAAAGTGTTTTGGTGGACCTTTAGAAACAATGTCCCAGTTATCTATTTTTTCTTTTGCTATTTATGTTACATCATTTGTCAATAAAACTTAATTGAAACACAGCCACACACTAATTTTGCACTACAGCCATGAGTTATTTGGTTATAAAAGAGAAGGTACAATTGGCAAAACTTAAATATTGACTAAGAAAAATTCTCACACTTGTTGTATGTTATGATTTTCAAAATGTGATCAAGAGCTTTGTGATTGGTTTTAGTAATTTTAATTAAATGTGAAGAATTTGGTATTTATATTAATTCTTATTTTGAAAACCACTTGCTGGTGTCATACTTGAAGTTAAACAAGTGGCCATCTAGCCATAAAGCAAAAAAACATACCAACCTGTATGATCATGAGTTGTCAATAGAATCAGGTATCATAAAAAAAAATCATATGATTGTGAATGACGGGTGTGCAGAGTGGAGACCCAAAGCCCATCTATAGGCAACTGGACATACCCTTACAGAAGGTTCACAGGGAGGAGAAAAGTCAACCAGGATGCAGAATAGTACAGAAAAAAAGACACATACAACTTTCTTCTAGTGCTTTAATGCCCTTCCCCCCACCACAATCATGCTCCCAGTTCTACCATCCAATCTGGCTAGACCAGATGGTGTACACTGGTACAGACGGGAACTGGAAACACATGGAATTCATCACAGATAAACCCCTCAGGACCAATAATGAGAGAGTGATACCAGGAGGGTAAGGGAAAGGTTGGAGGAGAAAAGAGAATCAATCACAATGAACTACATATAACTATCTCCCAAGAGGGATGGATAACAGAAAAATAGGTGAAGTTAGATACTGGACATTGTAAGACATGAGAAATAATAATAATTTATAAATTATCAAGGGTTCAGAGGGAGGGTACAAGGAAGGAGAGGGGAAATGAAGAGCTGATACCAAGGTCTCGAGTAGAAAGCAAATGTTTTGAGAATGATCATGGCAACAATTGTACAAATGTGCTTGACACAATGGTTGTATGTATGAATTGTGATGAGTTGCAAAAGTCCCTAATAAAATGATTTAAAAAAAATGAAAAGCCCAAAACACAACCAAACCTGATTAATCAATGGTAGAGATTATGTGCAAGAAGCCTTTGCAAGAATTTGAGGTTGACAAATAAAAGGTGGAATACTACGTGCATGTTAACAGAACAGGTTTCTACCTCTGAAACTAGTACACATTTAGGTGTGCTCAAAAAGTTAATATCTTCATGGATATGTAGAAAACTGATTAAACAGATTACTTAGTTATCTTTTCTCACACTGATTTTTTTGCGGGGGGCATCACTGCCCTCTGGTGGGAGTAGGAGGCCCAGTCTTGCTACTGGAGAGCTGCTGCTGGATTTGAACCACCTAGCCAGTGGGCCGCAGTCCCACACACAACCACTATGCCATCAGGGCTCAGCCATCTCACACTGATTTTCCAAATGAAATGAACCTTTAGTTCAGAGATACGATTTAGTGAGTAATTTCTCTTCTCTAATAATATAAATATAACCCATTAAAGAAATCCAAAACAGATGACATTATACACTATATTTATTTATTTATTTAATTTATTTTTTTAATTGGGGGCTCTTACATCATTTTTCCAATACATAATAAACATACTGTGACAAGAACCCTAGCACGTCTCCAAACAGCCACCCCTGGTGTCGCTTCCTCCAACCCGTCCCCTGTTCCCCTGCTCTCTCTCTCCCATACACCCTCAATACTTTATAAATAATTATTATTCTGTCATATGTTATCCTGCCCGACACCTCCCTCAGCCCACTCCCCCATGCCCGTCCTCCAGATAGGTCATATGTAGATCATTGCAGCTGGTTCTGTCTCTATCCCATCTTATTTCCACCCATCCAGTAGTTCCATTCTAACTACCGGCCCAAGGGGGCTCATCCATCCTGATTTCCCAATATCTCCAGCCCCCCCTCTCCACTAATGTACCTTCTCCAGTCCATCCGGACGTGGAAGGTGGGATCATGATGGTTGGGGGGAAGGGAGACCTCAGGAACTAGAGGAAACTTGTATGCATCATCACTGCCTGGCTACACTCTGACTAGTCTGTCTCCTTCCTGTTTCTCCCCTGTAAGGGGGTGGCTAATTACCCACCAGTGGGCCTTAGGTCCCCACCCTGCCCCTCCCCTCTTGTAATGAAGTGATTCCTGTTCTTTGATGCTCGATATCTGCTCCTTTTGGGCCCTCTTGATCACACTTGATGGTGTGCTTCTTCCATGTGGACTTTGCTGTCTCCATGCTGATATAATACAAATCCAAACAAACTATAAGAAATGGACACTTTTATTCTTTTTGAATCAGTAGATTGAGGTTCATTAATGCATTCTTGAATTAAATTTCAAAAAAAATTTTCCCTATTCACTTCCTTTCTTTCTCTCCCCTTCCCTTCCTTTCTTTCCTTTTGATCCCCTTTTCCCCTAGAGCAGCGATTTTCAACCTTCCAAATGCCACTAGCCTTTAATACAGTTTCTCATGTTTTGGTGACCCACGAACCATAAAATTATTTTTGTTGCTACTTCATAACTGTAATTTTGTTGCTGTTATATAATGTAAATATCTGATATGTAGATGTATTTTCATTGTTAAAAATCGAATATACCGATAATTAAAGTATAGGGATTGATCAGAAAAACAGTATGTAATTGTGAAATATTTATCTCTATTTACAAATAAATGAAATTTTTTCTTAAAGCATGGTGTAACTTGGGTAATAGCTTAATAATATAACAGTGAACTACATGTGGCAGTTACGTACACATGATTGGTAGTCTAGGATTGGAGTCTAGACTGTCACTCTGGAGATAGCCAATGAGAACTCTGTATGGGCCTGGTTTTCTCCTGAGAATTCTGTTATTTCTTGTGGAAGTCTTGTGGTATTTCTCAAATGGAGAAGAGAAATTTGACTGTCAGTCTCAGAGAGAGGAACTACTGACAAGATGAGATGATAGCATGCTGATCGATACTGATTTCTGGAGAATGGAGAAGCCAAAGGAGAAGCCACATGGGCTTGCGCTGATGGAACCAGACCTCTGGGGGCAGAGAAGCCACAGAGAGACCCTGCCAGCACTGAGATGGCAATGGATACTGCTGATGGACCCTGAGTCTTGGAAACGAGGAGCCATGAGGATACCCCTGCCAGTGAGGGATGCCTCTACCCCAGCTGTATACACAAGACTCTGTACCCACTGGCCTTCGACTTCTTTTTTTTTTGGGGGGGGGCATCACTGCCCTTTGGTGGTGGGAGTAGGAGGCCCAGCCTTTGCTCCTGTGGAGCTGGAATTGAACCTCCAACCCAGTGGGCCGCAGTCCCGCGCACAACCACTACGCCACCGGGGCTCAGCCCCGGCCTTTGACTTCTTGAGTTGGAAGGAGACTTTATTGACTGGTATCAGACATGTGGGCGAATATTGCACTTATGACTTTGGACTGGACTGGGTTGGGATGTTGTCTCAATGTTCTATTCCTCTTTCCCTTATATCCATATGCGTTTCTATGAATTTGTTTCTCTAGTCTACCCGAATTAACAAACCACATTACTGCATTTTGTGACACTTTCCATAAAAATCCAATATCAATAAGAAGTTGGAGATAGCTTTTTTTCTCACCAGATTAGAAATTTTCGGGGCAGTCTTTGTAAGAGCACAATAAAAATCATCTTCCATGACAAGTTGATTTCTATATTTAGACTTTATAGCCAACCAAGCTGAAAACCCCTGTTTCACAAAGATATGTTGTTGGAAATGGAAGAAGAATGCACAACACAGTCTCAGACAGAACAGGATATGACTGCAAACAATTGATATTAAATCTTATAACTGGCATTATAGAGAAATCAGGTCTCATTGAATTGCTGTTAATAAGTTCAATGAATTCCTCTTATGCCACCTCAGGAATGTCTTCAACTTTGACTGTTAGTGGGCTTCTAGTGAGTGTGACTGGGTTGTCAGGTAGATTTGGAAAGTACAATTAAATTTCATCTATGAGCGTATGCAAGAGTTCTTTCACAGAAATGATCATCCGTGGTCTGATTCAATGTTGGGTTCTTCAAAGAAAGAAGATAAGGTAAGAAACATTTAAATTTTATTTTCACCCAATTTTTTTAGCCAAAGCTGAAGTTTCATTTGGATGACCAGACAAATCAAGGCAGGTTGCACTTGGTCCTTGCAGTGATAAAATTAATGCATTCAAGATGGCAAAGATGTCAACCAAGTAAGCCATTTTCTGCAGTTCACTTCTATTGCTGAAAAATGCTTTAAATTGCTGTCTTGCTTTCTGATTGAAAAAAAGTCTTGACTTCATCACAAAGCTCAAAAACATGTTTAAAACTTTTCCTCTTGACAACCATTCTTACTTCAATGTTGTCGCATCCAACTCAATGCACAGTTGTGAAAACAGTCGTCTGTTTGCGGTGTTCATTTTTCAAAATTGACAGAACTTATGAAACTTATCATTACTACTTGTAATCCTTTTTTTTGTTTGTTTGTTTTTTTTGGGGGGGGCGGGCATTACTGCCCTCTGGTGGAAGTGGGAGGCCTATCCTTGCTCCTGGAGAGCTACTGCTAGATTTGAACCACCAAGTCAGTGGGCTGCAGTTCCGCACTCAACCACCATGCCACTGGGGCTCAGCCATACTTGTAATTCTTGTGACAGTATCTTCATTGCTAATATTTGCATATAAACCAGTTCTTGTGGCAGTATCTTCATTGCTAATATTCGCTTATAAACCAGTGAGTTCTGATGACTTTTGGTGACTCATTCAGTACCAAATGTTGAAATACAAATCAATATCCTAGCATACTGTAAACACCACAAAACTTCCCCCAAGAGATCTTATACTCTTTCAGAAATGAACCAAACAGTAGTTGTCCTTTCAAGAGGTTTTCATAAAGGAAACTCATTTTTGGGCTGAGCCCGGGTGGCGTAAGTGGTTGAGTGTGGAACTGCAGCCTGTGGGCTTGGCGGTTCAAATCCAGAGGCGCTGGGTAGCGCCCACGACCACCAGAGGCAGTGATGCCCCCCCCCCACCCCACACACACAAAGGAAACTCATTTTTAAAGTCACCATCAATATGCCTCACGTAAACCTGTAATGGTGAACAGTTTGCAGTGTCTGTAGATTCTTCATGCTGGATGCTAAATATTGGAAGTGGCGCAGATTTAATTTCCTGGATAACCTGATCAAGAATATCAGCAGACATGCCATCTATTCTTCTGGGGACAGTATTGTTAGATAAGAAAATTGCACTCAATTCCTAACAAATTTGTCTCCAATCATAACTTGAACAATGTCTTCAGGCATTGGCAATGGTAAATCCTCAGAAAGGGTGAAAGCTTTCATAGCTCTGGTGATACTGAGTGCCAGGTTTTTTTGTGGTAGTTGCTACCAGTGTCAAGTCTGGTTTTCATGAGTCCACCAACTTTGTTTCTAAAATAGTTGGGATTCTTGCTAGTGAAGTTTGGATGCTTGCTATCAAATTGGTGTTTTAGTTTTTTCAACTTCATAGTTTCAACTGATAGACCCTCACAACAAATAACACATTGTAGTTTCTCAATTGCTGCTGTAATTATTGAGGTAAAATCATACTGTAAAAAATCCTCACTATATTTTCTTTTCTTAACATTCTCTTTACATGATCCATTGTCATGGGAGGATTTGCTAATTGAAATACTATATATAAATAGCTTTAATATACAAAAGATGATTCATGATATAGTGTAGTCAGTACAGTTCATTAAAGTTTCCTATGATTTACTATTCTCTGTTTTTTTTTACATACATGTTACTATAAAAAGGGGGCCAATATTCACATGAACCACAGCTGAATATAAAAAGACTGATCAACATCCAGATTGCATTCCCATGACACTGATTTTTTTTGATGATTTTACAGTACATGATTTTACATTTATCCAGTAATTATAATTCATGAAGTGTTGTTTTGCCTCCAATACTGCTGCTTTCAACACAGTAGATGTTTTTAAGAGAGTAGTTGCTTTCAATACAGCAGCTGCTTTCTACACAGTAGTTGCACTCTACAGAATAGCTGCTCTTTACACATGTGTTACTGGACTACATAAGTACATTATGGCGCCATCCTATCACATACACCTGTATTTCTACATGGTGTGTGTAATGGAGTTGGTGTGATGATGTCACCATGCTGGGTCCTGTTATGTGGGCATATATGTATGTGTGTGGACTCTCCTGGAGACAGATTGAGGAGCAGTCTTGGTTCCTGAGACAAGACCATCAGAAACATATGCTTAGGATGGTCTTAGGCTACACCTGTGAAAGGGTCATTCGACCCCGGAAGCAGTCACAGTCCACATGTTGAAAACTGCTGCCTTAGAGGATCCTCCTGTGGATTTCCTTTAGTCTGAAAAGAATTAATTAGCTTAAAATTAATTAATGTCACGAACAGAATGATGGGCTTGTGCTTATTCTGTGGCTAAGTTGGAAATTAGAATACAAAACTGGTTCTGTATATATTTTTGTGGGTGTAGCAAAATTTTTAAAAATCAACATTATCGAAGCATAGAATCAAATGTCCCCACTTTGAGTATATAATTTGGTAAATTTTGAAATTGTGTACATCTGTATATCACTGGAAATGGAAAAGTAAAATTTCCTTATTTAAAAGAAATTTTAAATGGTTGTTTCTTTAAACTTCCTGGCATTTTATTCTGTTATTTAGTTAGCATCAATCACTGAATTATTTTTCATATAATATTTTGAATTTCTATTTTAATAGGTGCTAATTTTCTTCTCATTATGTTCCCAAATTCCTCTGAGTTCTTGTGAATATTTATATATACCATTTTAAAATCCTTGTCTGTTCATTTTATAGACTATCATATCTGTGCCTGTTTCTATTTACCAAGATTTTTGTTTCATTATGTTATAATTTTCTGCTTTTTGCAAACATCACAATTCTATGTCTAGATTTTTGTAGTATTTCTCTATCAGGTGTTAAATTTTGTTTAACAACAAAATTATTTGTGAATCAGCTTGATTCATTTCAGTCTTGATTTTAAGATTTACTCGCTAAGGTCAGTGTAGTTTTTATTTTAGGGATTGTTTAACACTCCATTACAGGTTCTGACTTTCTGTCAGGGTTCTTACTGAGTGTCACATGCCTTCAACTATATGTGTATATATCGTGTAGTAAAAACTCAATTCTAATTTTCACTGTAGCATGTAGGAACTAAAATTTTCTGCTTTGCAGTTATCTAACATTATTTCTATGCTCAGACTTGAGAGATTTCACTTAATATGTGTGCATTTTGTCAAAGATTAAAAGTAAAATCATGAAAGGTTTCTGGGATAATTGACCGGCACAGCTCCCTCTTTTCTAGTATTCTGCCTCATCTATACTAGTGTCTTCACATTCCTAAACTATCATTTTTTCTGCATCAATTCCCTGAAACTTACAGAGTCTGCTTGTATCTCCTAATATTTCACTGCAGCCCAAAAAGTACAGTTTGACAGCTAGTGTCATCAAAAGGTTTACTTTATCCATTTCAACTTACTAAAAAATCAGAGTCCTATAGTATCTATTGTGTGATATTTTAAAAATACAGTCCTTTCATTTCTTATGCCCAGTTTTTTCCTTTTCTGTTGTGTTAGTCTGGGCAAACTAGAGGAACAAATTCATGGGCACTCATATGTATATAAGAAAGAGCTCTATTAGGACAGAGGATCCCTCAGGTGGGAGCGGTGAGACTGGGAGGGTGAAGGGATGGTGGAATAGAAAGGGGGAACCAATTTCAGGGATCTATATATAACTTCCTCTCTGGGGCTTAGACAATAAGGAAGTGAGTGAAGGGACACAATGGACAGTGTACAATGTGAAAAAGTAATAACAATTTTAAATTATTAAGGGTACATGGGGAAGTGGGGATGGGAAGAGAAGGGAAATAGGGGGAGCTTGTACTGGGGGCCTAAGTGAAGGGAGGATGTTTTGTGCAAATGTGGCCTGCATACAATTGATGTATGTGTGGATCATGGTGGGAGTTGTGTGAGTCCCCAATAAAACTATTTTAAAAAAAAGGGGGTGGGAAGAGGAGCTCATACCAAGGGCTTAAGTAGAAAATATTTGGAAATGAATATGGCAACATGTGAACAAATATGTTTGATACAAATGATAGATTGAATGTTATAAGAACTGTAAGAGAGAGGGCTAAGCCCTGGTACCATAGTGGTTGAGTGCAGTTCAAATCCAGCAGCAGCAAGGCTGGGCCTCCCGTTCCCACCAGAGAGCAGTGATGCCTAAAAATAAGTAAATAATTAATTAAAAAATTAAAAACAAAAAATAAACAAACAAAAAAGAACTATAAGAGCCCCCAATTAAAAAAAGAAAGAGAAAAAAAGAGAGCTTTATATAAAAAGCAGTTGAACATTGAGATCAAGCACAATATAGATTAAGCACAATAAAGATCAAGTCCATAAGTCCAATATTAGCTCATATAACAATCTGCAAAGTCCTTTTCAGCTCATGAAAAACATGCAATGATGCCAAATGCAGGATGATCACAGATTAGTGGGTGGAAAGTCTTGTGGATTTATTTTCAGTATATGCTCTCGGGGCTGGCAGGGGTCTCCATGTGGCTTTTCCAGCTCCAAGGCTCTGGCTGCCATCAGCCTGTCTCCATGTGGTTTGTCAACAAGAAAGTCTCACAGGGCCTGAGCCTGTGTCCTGTGAGCTCTTGAATTCCTTAATGCCCCTAAAATGAGGTCATTAAGCTATGACCTGATTAACAGGCTAAATTCTACCCCAGTGCCTATAAGTCTCACATAGACAACAGATTATGAATCTATGTATCTCCCATACCTATGCAGAAGGCTAAAAGCTGGCACATTGACCTCATGAAGGACACAGCTAAGTCCTTATTTTTTAAACATAGCCAAGATAGCACTGTATAAGGTCTAGTTTATTCTACTTTTTATAGTGGACACAGCTTGTGAGAATATAAATTCCTTTTTATTTATTCCTTTATTTCTAATACTCATCAAAGATATTCCCAAATACTAGGCTCCAAATGCATGTATTTCCTAAAATATGGACCAAGTTTGCTTTTATTTTGTTTTTTTTTCCCCTATACAGGTGCATTATCTTACACTCCTTAATTGTTTTTCTTTGTGTTTATTGCCTTGGGCCCAAGTTTGGTAATACATGCATTCGACTTTGTGTGGTATAGGTTTTTTTTTTTTTGTTTTTTTTTTATAAACTGCCTTGTATTTTAATTGTGATTTTCCCCACAAATTTGTGGTAATTTGGAAGTCATGATTTCTTTTTATTTTCTTTCCCTGACTATGAGGGGGTAGAAATAATCCTTGTTCTGTTTCGCTCCGAAGGTTGTCTAAAGAGATAAGAAGCATGATAGAACTTTGAGAAGTGATTGCATCGGATTATTGAAACTTGAATCCTATCCGTTTTTCCCAATTTTTTGCATCCATTTTACTCTAGAGCTTTGCTGAGTTTTCTACATGTAAAAAGTGCTCGAAATTTTGAATTGATTTGTTTATATAGCCTCTAGTATTATAAATGGTACTACCCTTCATACTATTGTAATAATAATGCAGAAACCAATATTTATATAAAGACTTATAGAGAGAATATTTTGAAAAGCCAAGATTCTACTCACATTTAGTTCCTAAAGCAATTTCTATCACACCAAAAGAACTAAGCATGTGCTATTAAAACTATTTTTATATGAAAGAGTTATTAATAAGAATATTGCTCAATTCAGTATATTATTCTAATCTCTAAATATGAATGAATACAAATACAAATTGAATTTTGTAAAAGTAGATACTACTTTGAAATCAAACTTTTCCAACCAAGTTAGATCAATAAAGGGCAGGAGTCCTCAAACTTTTTAAACAGGGGTCAGTTCACTATCTCTCAGACCATTGGAGGGCCGAGCTATAGTTTAAAGAAAAAAAAACTATGAGCACATTCCTATGCCACAGTACATATCTTATTTTAAAGTAAAAAAACAAAATGGGAAAAATGCAATATTTAAAATGAAGAACAAGTAAAGTTAAATCAACAAACTTACTAGTATTTCAATGGGAAGTATGGGCCAGCTTTTGGCCAATGAGATGGTCAATGTCTGGTTCCATATTTGTCACTGCTAGTCGTAACAAGTGATGCAAGTGTGCATCAGTTATTCTAGATATGATTGAAGATTTTAGACGTTTCATTCTGGAAAAAGTCTGTTCACAGGCATCAGTGCTGCCAAAGATGGTTGCAATTTTGAATCAATAGTTCCTGAGAGTAGGATATGTCTAAGAGGGGAGAGATGCATAGAAATTAGGAAGGCTAAAAAAAAAAAAAAAAAAAATTAGGAAGGCTGCTTGACCTGAATGCATTTTTCAGAGAATCACAATTCTGCAGTTCAGTCAGTTCCATTTGATTAACTGTTTCCACATTTTCAATGTCAATAGAAAATGTGTTACAGAAAAATTGGATGTCCTGTTCACGGAGATGAAACTCTTTAAATCTAAATTCGAACTCCTTTTCACACATGAATCCATATATGTTCTCTTTGGGAATGCAATCACTGGTTTTTCCCATACCAGATTTTGAGTGGTAGGGAAGATAGCAGAAATTTTCATCCTTCACTTGTTTGATGAGGAGGCCTAATTTTACTTCAAATATTTTCACATGTGATTGCATATCACAGATAAACTTCTCCTTTCCTTGAAGTTGCACATTGAAACTGTTGAGTAGCTCTGGTTACATCTGTCAGAAAGGCAAGGTGCCATTTCCATTCTCCACCATTGAATTCTGGTATTTCTTTGTTCTTTGAAAGCAAAAAAGATGTATTTTGTGGAAGTGACTCATAGAAATGTTTCAAAACTCCCCCTCTACTCAGTCACACATCTCTTTGGCAACAGAAACAAAGCATTCTTTAACAAATTCTTTCTCCACAAATGGTCTGCCAGTGCATACTATTAGCTTGGCAACTTGGCAACTTGCTCACAGTGATGAAATATTTCGCTGCTTCACAAAAGTATTTTGTTGTGCTCTCAATGCATTTTTCAGTTTTAATGTTATCTTTTCTCACTTCTCTGACCAAGCAATCATATTTATCTTTGCTTTAAGTTTGATAGTGTTGATGCAGATTGTATTCTTTGAACACAGACACTATATTCCGACATATCAAACACAGAGCTCTTTCCTTGAACTGTATGAAAAAGTGAATCCACTGTTCTTTGAATAGTCTACACTCAATTTTCAATATCCTACAGTCAAATTTTCTCTTTCTTGATATTATTGTTTTCTAGAGATTCCAAATTGCTATTAGTAAAATACCAATACATATATATATATATATAATATATATAGAGCTACAAAAACAATATACCAGCAATGGCTTTGCCCACTCAGAGACATATAGACTGCACTGCCCATCAATGCAGTCTGATCAGTGCCATTAATGCAGTCTTGCCAGTCCACATCATTTCAACCTAACCAATGCCCATATTGATGGAACTCTGCTTTTATCTCAGGCTCACCTTGGTGCCATTTGGGAACTGGCACAAAAGCAGAGTTGGTTTCTCCACCACCTTTCCAGTGCACACTAACCTGTGCAAACTGCACTGTGATCTGTGAACTCGCACAGGAGTCCGATCTCATGAGTAAGAAGACCCATGCAATCAGATTTCACTGTAGGGAAAAAGAATGCATGTATGCCTTTTTTCTTCCAAATCTAATCACAACAGTGTGAACTGGGGCTTACACAGCACACAACATACAACATCATGCACAACTGAATAGTAATCAGAATATAAATGCACTTACTCTCAATTAAATTGGGTTTCCTACTCCTCAGCTGTCTGCAGAGTTCCATTGGGGCCCTAGACAGATTACCTGTTTGGTGACCCCATTCAATAACACTGAGCACTGACCATTTGCATTAACACTGAGCACTGACAGTTGTTACCACTGAGCACTATATACATAACCTCAGAGTGCTGACCATTTGCATTCAACCTGAGTGCTATTTGTTTAATCATTGTGATGCAACCCCAATAAAATCTATCCCAACTAACTAACCTTTTTTTTTTTAAAGACTCTTCTAACTTCAAAAAAAGATATCCCCTATCTGTAAAAAAAAAAAGACCTTCTAACCAGAAAAAAGGAAGGTCCCACTAACTGCAAAATATTTTTTAAAAATAGACCTCCTAACTTAAAAAAAAAATTCTAACTTGTTCTTCCCTCGGTCCTCAGCCAGCAGCAGGCTCCGCACAGGCAAGCTCAAGCCTCCACTGGTCACACTGAGAGGGAGAGTGGGAGAGACAGAGAGAAGCATGGGAGTTGAAGAGTGAAGCACACAGCCCACACATGTGCACTGTGGGCCAGGACGAGTTGGCTGCTAAGCACGCCGGGTCATAGTTTGAGGACCCCTGATAAAGGTAATCTAGAGGAAAAAGTAATTATATCCAATGTGAGATGTATATGCTTGAGAGACAAAGCTGAAATGGCAAAGGCTGTCAAGGTGAACTGCTCAGAAATGTCTGATGGAGGATAATTGTTTCTTATTTTACCCAAAAGAGTGCTTCTAAATTGCTGACTGAATTTCTTTGAATTCTGTGGTCGAGCAACTCTTACTTTTCAAACTATGCAGTGTCCCTTGGAAATTGTGTACCCTATTGACTCTTTTCTACATTTTAACAGGTACTCTGGGTGCAATTATCAAATGCCTGCTATTGCAGGAATTATAATCACAGCTTCTGTGATTATAATTACAAGCAGTCTTAACAAGAAATAGTCTTATTCGTTCATTTTACAAATAAGGAAATAGAAACCTAGAAAAATATATTGACTTTCACAGTTTCCTAAATGTCATCAGTGACATAAAAGTCTCCTAGTTTTTTCTTTTTTTAGTATCCTAGTTTTTTCATTGTGCTACATTACCTTTGTGATATAAGATGAAAATGGGTCAGTTGTGCAAATACAAAAATATTCCTCCTTGAAATTTCTCTGTCCTTTCCTTTGTTCTTCTTTTATTATCATTCTTCTTTCCTTGTTTACTTAAAAATTTTCCAATAATATTTAATTCTGAATTTATTTATGTTTACCAAAAATTTGTGGTGTGTTTGAGTTAAATTCTGAGTTAAACTTACTACAAAATTTGTGATGTCTTTATAATATAAGTTGAAGGGCTGAAAAGAAGAAGAATGTTATCACATTTTGTTTCTGCCTTATTCATGCATTGGGAAAGCTTGTCTATCAGAAGCTGTTAAGAGATTTCAAGGACCAGTTTGCTAGAAAAAAACCAATGTCCTTTTGATTTTTAAATTTTTTTTATTTTATGTTTAAAGAAACCTATTCAGTATAGAAAATTAAAGCAGTTGCATTTTTTGATCCAGCACAGAGGAATATTTTATCTCCATTCTCATTTTTCATAGGAATTGTGGCATTTTCTTCACAAACATAAACAAGTCAATATAAACATGGCTGGCAGGCTTAAATGATTATGTGAAAGTTTATGTTTGCCACACCAAAGGAAATTAATCATCATTGTTGAAAGACCCACAATATTAAGTGCCTATCAGTCTATAACTGGACTTTCATAAAATTATGTTTTTCAAATGCAAATAAAAGACTAGACCATCTAATACACTAAGATGTAATTTGCAATTTTCAAATGTTTACTAAAATTATAAACTATGAATATGGTGACTCCTCTATCCTAGTTTAACATAAATTAAAATGCAGCTCAGCACTGTTGAGATGAACATCTTGGTTTCCAATGGAAACCCAATTCATTATATAAGAACATATAATAAATATGTATTTAAAGTTTTAAAGTAACAATTTCCAGATATGTAAGTTGTAGATCCATATAGTATTAACAATGCAATGAGAATCTAAATTAATGAAAAAGTGATTACATATACCTTTAAAATTTTATTTCTGATATTACTTTATGGATGTTATTACAAGAGTGAGGTTGTTTTAGTATTTTGTTTTGTCTTTCCATCGTTTATCCCAGCAATGCAGTTTTGTTTGTTTATTTTTAAGAGTGCTTATATGGCTCTCTCCTCTCATAAGGAGTTACAGTCTCACAGACTACTGGAACAGTTCTCTTCTGTCCTGCAGGGTAGTTCTAAGAGGGAACTGACTTAATGGCAGTGAATTTGGTTTGGTTTGACTTATGTGTTATTCCTGGGCTTTGTACAAACCATTTACATATTCAGCTATTAACTGAAAGGTTGGGGCTGATGTCCACCAGAGATACCTTGGAACAAAACCCTGACAATCACATCTCAAAAAATCAGCATTTCCAATTATGTGGAACACAGTTTTCTACTCTGGCATGCATAGGTCACCAGGAGAGGGAGTTGACTCATTGGCACCTGCTTTTTATATGGTAACAGCCCTTACTCAACTTTTCCTCAGGATAGATATCATGTTGATAAGAATTACTGCTACAAGTTTGGTGATTATGTAGCCAGTAAGGCTTGGGTTTTGAGCTTATTTGAGGATAAGTGGTAATTCTTTAATTTGAGGAATATATATTTTTAAAAACTCTATTGTTTTAAGCTGAATTGTTTTCAAAACTATTCCTCTCTTTCTATACCAGGTGCCCTCTATTAATGTGTACAAGCCTGTTGCCTTCAAGTCAATATATAAGGTGGGCGGCTGGGAAACTGCCCAATATGGAAATCACAAATACATTCTCTATTCATTTTTTTCTATTTTTTTTCTTGGGGGGCATCATTGCTCTCCTGTGGTGGGAGTAGGAGGCCCAGCCCCACTGCTGGAATTGAACCTCCGTCCCAGTGGGCCACAGTCCCGCACACAACCACTAGGCTACCGGGGCTCAGCCCCATTCTCTACTCATTTTTAATGTTCATCTGCTCAACAGGGATGTTTAGATATCATGTTGAAATAGCACACAACCAATTTTTATATAGCTTTTCTATTTAAAATGGTCATTAGAACTGAGAACCAGTTAAATTATTTGACTCCCACCACTGGGAACACAATGTATTACAGTATGTATTGCTTTGAATTTTCGCAGATGTAATCTTTACAGAAGCAGATGGTTGGATGGGTCCAAACCATGAACTCTCAGATGATTAGATGAGCACAAACCATTTGCACCACATTTGTACTTTTAGTTCTTACAGATCACCATTCAGATATTCTTCTAGATGTTTGCATTTACTTATTTGCACATGATTTTTTAACCATAATTTTCATTTGTTTTCACAAGTGAACTCCCTCAATGTAGATGTTATATTTGCCATGCTTAATTTTGTATTGCTAGTTGATACATGTAACCTTGGATACATATCTATAACATAAATAAAGCAACATATGAAAAAGTCATGTATCTATGGCTTTGTAACTAGGATTTGGGATCTGTAAGCTGGGATCTGGCTTATCACAAAATTCCCCATCGCACTTACATCCTTTCCACTATGGGACTTGACATTCAGTTCAATGAAATCATGGACATTCAGTTCAATGAGATCCCTTGGTTTGGACTGCAGTCCAGTTCTTCCCAGTTCTTCCTTTAATTTCTATAAAAGCAAGTATTAAATATTTTAGCCAGTGACTATGACCGTTTCTCTTTTGATGACAAATGTAATGCTTTGTGATTGGATTTTCCGTGATTGCTCTACTTTGAAGACACCATGATTGCTCTATTTTGAAGACAGCATGATTGCTCTATTTTGAAGACACCATGATTGTTCTAATTTAAAGGCACTGTGGGAAGGCAGAGGGTATGACTCATGTCTCCTTGGAAAGAAATCAAGTTCTATTTGCTGATTAAGAGAGAGGCCTTCTAGGGTGAGATTTCATAATTCCTATAAAAAGGCTCAACTCTAATCCTAGTTCCTACTTTCAATTTCTAGGGATGTAGATGACTCAGTATTGACTGAGATCATTCTCCCTTGCTTAGTTACTTATTCAGCTTTAAGTGTTACAAGATAATAAGCACTCTATCTGCATGGAGTCTTCCAGTATCTCTCTAGATAAAGTTTTGCTAAAGCTCATGAGTCTCATCTTTGTGTGGGGTTATCGAAATCATGAAATCTCAAAATCATGAAATTTTATATTCACTTATTTTATATTATTATTATTATTATTATTTTATGTTAGTGCTAGAAGTGTCAGTTGTTGATAAAGATGCAGTGTGGAGTCTTTGGCAGACCCTATTGGTGAATCAGAGTGTAGAACATTGGGGTTTTGGAGTAAAGTCCTGCCATCTTCTGCAGACAACTACTCCCCCTTTGAAAAACAGCTGTTGGCCTGTTACTGGACTTTGGTGGAGACTGAACGCCTCACATTGGGCCACCAAGTTACCATGAGGCCTGAACTGGGTATTGTCTGACCACAGAGTCATAAAGTTGGACGTGCGCAGCAACACTCCATTTTTAAATGGAAGTGGTACATACGAGATTGGGCCAGAGCAGGACCTGAAGATACAAGTAAGCTGCATGAAGAAGTGGCCCAAATGCCCATAGTCCCCATTGTAGTCACATTAACTTTCCTTTCCAAATCTGTACCTATGGCCTCCTGGGGAGTTCCTTATAATAATTTGACTAAAGAACAGAAAAGTCAAGCTTGGTTCACAGATGGCTGTGCACGATATGCAGGTGCCCCTCGTAAGTGGACAGCAGCAGTGCTACAGCCTCTTTCTGGGATCTCCCTGAAAGATAGTGGTGAAGGAAAATTCTTTCAATGGGCAGAACTTGGAGCAGTGCACCTGGCCGTTCAGTTCACCTACAAGGAAAAGTGGCCAGATGTGAGACTGTATACTGATTCATGGGCTGTGGCTAATGGCTTGGCTGGATGGTCAGGGACTTGGAAGGAACATGATTGGAAGATTGGTGACAAGGAGGTGTGGGGAAGAGGTATGTGGATGGATCTCTCTGAATGGGCCAAAAAAGTAAATGTAATTGTGTCTCATGTGAATGCTCATCAAAGGGCTATCTCTGAAGAGGAGTGCTTTAACAATCAAGGAGATAAGATGACACGCGCTGTGGACACCGGCCCTACTCTTTCCTCTGCCACTCCTGTTATTGCCCAATGGGCACATGAACAAAGTGGACACGGTGGCAGGGATGGAGGTTATGCATGGGCACAGCAACATGGACTTCCACTCACCAAGGCTGACTTGGCCACAGCCACTACTGAGTGCCCTATTTGCCAGCAACAGAAACCGACGTTAAGTCCAAGGTATGGAACCGTTCCTCCGGGAGATCAACCGGCAACTTGGTGGGAAGTTGATTATATAGGACCACTCCCATCCTGGAGGGGACAGCGCTTTGTTCTCACTGGAATAGACACCTATACTGGATATGGATTTGCCTTCCCTGAATGCAATGCTTCTGCCCAAACCACCATTCGTGGACTTACGGAATGCCTGACATGGCATCCCACATAGCATTGCTTGAGATCAAGGAACTCACTTTACAGCAAATTCAGTGCAGCAATGGGCCCATGCCCATGGAATCCACTGGTCACATCATGTTCTTCATCATCCTGAAGCAGCTAGATTGATAGAACGATAGAATGGGCTCCTGAAGACACAACTGTGATGCAAAATACATGGCAACAACTTGCGAGTCTGGGGCAGTGTTCTCCAGGAAGCTGTATACACTTTAAACCAGCGGCCAATATATGGTGCTGTGTCTCTAATAGCCAGGATTCATGGGTCCAGGAGCCAAGGGGTGGAAACAGGAGTGGCACCACTCACTATTACTCCTATTGACCCACTTGCAGCATTTTTGCTTCCTGTCCCAGCAACCCTATGTTCTTTGGGACTGGAGATCCTGGTCCCGAAGGAAGGAACTCTCCCACCTGGAAACACAGCACGGTTTCCAGTGAACTGGCCCCTGAAAATGCCCCCCTGGCCACTTTGGGCTTCTCATGCCTTTGGGTCAACAGATCAGGAAGGGTGTCACTTTACTGAGTGGTGTGATCCAGATTATCAAGAAGAAATTGGACTGGTGTTACATAATGGGGGGAGGGTAAAGAGGAATATATGTGGAATCCAAGATATCCCATAGGCTGACTCTTAGTACTATCATACTTTTATCATGTGATAAAAGTTAATGGTAAATTACAGCAACTCCATCGTGACAGGACATCTAATGACCCAAACCCCTCAGGAATGAAGGTCTGGGTCACCTCACCAGGCAAAAACCACAACCAGCTCAAGGGATTGCTGAGGGCAAAGGTAATACAGAATGGATAGTAGAAGGTAGTTCTACCTACCAATTATGACCATGTGATCAATTGCAGAAGCAAGGTTTATGATTGTTCATGTATTTTCTGTTTATGAGCTTATTGAATCTTTTCTTTGCTCATGTATGATATATCAGCTACAATCGGACTCAGTGTGTTGTCATTTATATATATGATAGATGTTTGATGTTAAGTATAAGTTTGATTTCATTGATGCCTAGAAATTCTATATGGATAAAGAATTGTGTACAGGTGCCATGTTGGCAAGGGGTAGATTGTGATGGGTAGGTTTGTTATGCCAACATGGCCACAGAAGATTGGTGGGTCCCTTGTGATTGCACGGCCAATGAACAAACAGGATGAACTGAAGGGAAGAGATAGGAAGGGCGCGGCGAGTCCCGCCCTCTCTCTTGCTTCTGCATCTTTGGATCTTCGCTGCCTTCTTCGTCCTGTTCCTCAACCTCCAAGCAACACTACCCATGGGACACCTAATCATAGACTGTGTTGCTGTGAGTTGAGGATCCTTCAAGCCCTACTTCACCATGCTCCTGGGATATACATCTCTTGAGCTGGGGACTGTTGGACTTTGTCATCTGGCTGACTGTTGGTGACCTGCTCTACTGTTTGCTGCCTGTGACCAGATAGCCTGATTTGCTCTACAGAGGACTACTCAGCGGCCCTCAAGACTTGAAAGACTGCCAATCTTCTAGTTGCCTCACACAAGTGAGTTGCACCAAGCAATCTGTACTGCTTTATAGATAGTAAACTGTTTCTTTCTTATCTTATATACCTTTCTCTCTATATAAATATATAAAAAGAATTACTAGTGTCCTGATTTTTATTTCTCTAAGAGAACCCTGCCTGACATAAGGTATCATAGAAATTACTCTATTTTCTTTAGACCTAATACTCAGATTTGAGTCCATGATTTTTGTCTGCATGTTTCTTACTTGAGTTAGAAGCTTCTGAGATTACTTCTTTCTTCACCATTGGCAACCTCAACACTGCAGGACAGCAAGCCTGACCTTGTTCTATTACAGGCCTCTTCTTGACCAAGGATGGGAATTAGGAAGGAGGATTTGAGTAATATCTCTAATTCCTTATAGTTTGGAAAGAATCTCAATGATGTGAAACATGATTTTAAAAAACATTACATTTGTAATTGCAACACTCTAAATACCTAATAAATAATTCACTGTCATTTGATGGTGAACACTTTATGGTCACGCAGAGTTTTGGAAGTTTGACTTCACTCATCTTTCATCACTTGAAATATCAGACTATAGATTCACTTAGAAATTTAATTCAACCTACTTTTCATGGTGTATATGTTTGCCGACTCATGCCAACACTCATACAGTAGGGTAAACTCTCAGAGATGCATTTTCTCTAGAAATCTGTGTACATCTGATTTCTTGGGTCTAGAAAACATAGAGCCTGGGAACTCTACATTAAAGCTTAAGGTAAGCTTTAAATGGCACCAAATTTTGTTAGATAACTTTTTAAATTCATTTTCCATCTCATTTCCCCTGTCTTTCCTTGTCTCTCATTTGCTTTTTACTCTACATCTCAATTTATTATCCTATGGAATGTTATATGGTTAAAAAAATAAAACAAATAAGATTTGAGTTGACTCAAACCAATATTAAATTTATTGCAGAGTAGAACTGAACTCCATATCATTATAGCTACAACCTTTTGGAAATATATTGCAAGGCCTTTCTTCCAAGGAACCTGTGGGTACATTCAACAGCTAACCATTCAGCTAGTAGCCTAGTGCTAAGCCATTTGTTTAGACAAGGCCTCCTTTCAATGTTAAACACAAACTAAACCCAGAAAATCATCTGAATGGGGTTTCTGAGAGTGTGAATCTTTATGGCGGCAGGACAGCTTATCTTTCTCCCACAAAGCAGATGGTAGGTTTGAATGATTGACCTTGTGGGTCAAATGCTTACCCAGTAATGCCACCTGGGCTGTTCTACAACTACTAAATTTGCTGTCACTCTTTGGTTGGAAAACTGGTACTATCTCCGTGTCTTTGTACTGTTGTGTCAGCTTTGTTGTAACACACAATACTGTTGCATTTGTATTTCTGTGTTTCCTCTGCTGTCGTGGGCTCTCTTGCTCTCTTGGATTCTGAGTTTTACGAGATCTAGATGTGTGGCTATCATGCACATTAGTACACCTCTGGCACTTATCATAGGTATGCCTGAGACAGAGTAGGGCTGCAGAAGTACTGCTGAATTCTGTCAATTCTTGCTCTTTTTTGGGTTCAAGTATTTTTTTAAAGATCCCTTTATTGGGGATTCTTACAGTTCTTATAACAATCCATACATCAATTTTATCAAGCACATTTGTACATATGCTGCCATCATTATTTCATAGGCACTTTTTAAAAAGATCGTTTTATTGGGGCTTATAACTCTTCTCACAATCTACACATCAACGGCATCAGGCATGTTTGTACAAATGTTGCCTCCATTCTTTTCTAGACATTTTCTTTCTATTGAGTCCTTGGTATCAGTTCCTCTTTTTTCCCTCCTTCACCCCATTCCACCATCATGGTCCCTGAATAGATTGTAAATTATTATAATTTCATATCTCACATCAACCACTGATCTCCCTTCCCCCATGTTCTCATTTGTTCTTCCCCCTGGAGAAAGGTGTATGGTTATGTGCTGAACATTGTGATGGGTTCTCCCTTTCATTCTTTCTTCCCCAACACCCACCTTCTCCTACCTTTCTGGTATTGCTATTCCCATTCCTGTTCCTGGATACCAGGGGTTGTGAGTACCCATCTCTTATTTGAGTCCAAGTACTTTTTTAAGCTACTTCTTTCCAAATATTCCCTGAATCAGTCAAACTTTATTGTGGTGGCAAAGCTATAAAATGAACTGCCCTGTATTAAATATTTCTGGAATCTTATTTGTAACAAACAAGGGATGACCACTAATTTGATAAACTTATCATCAAGATTCTTTTTCCCTTACTAAGTTTTACAAAAATGAAGAAGATTACAATGTGGTTCTTGTGTAGAATTCACTCATAAGATCAGAGGTTACCTGCTAATGAAACCCTTATTCTTAGTAATAAGTGATTTAATGGACCATTCTTCATTTTGATTGTATAAATCAAAACAAAGTGTTTGATGCATGACTTTAAGGGGAAAGTTAGGGGTAGATAAAATTATATTAGACCATGAGAGAAGTTTGGACAATGAAGGCCATGTCACATTTATAAATCATTATATATTAACAACCTTTGCTTCTGTCTACACAAAGTAGTCATCTGGGCAGCAGCTTTTAGTAAGCCAACGTTATAAATCACTCATGCCGAGCCAAGTGACTTGCATAGAGATGGTGCTAAATAAGCTTATTGAATCCATGAATAAATGTTGTATCACACAATACTGGGTCTCTTACTCTTAAAAACACATAACTCCAGAAATAAGTTCACAAGAGGCTTGTTACACATCCATCATACACCAGCATCTTGTTTCCTCAAACTTGAGTGAGAATGATGAACATCTAGCCTGTCCCAGTGCCTGGCACATTATACACTTAGACTCACTCTGTAATGAAACAGAATGAAGCGGCTTTGTACCATCACAGCAATAAGTACTTGCATTACAAAAAGATATATGTAAATATATTAACATATAACAATAGAGATATAGGTTTATGTACATTTATTTAAATGTTAAGTATTAAGGTAGGTGGCAGACATTGGGTCTCTACTCAAGTACTCCCTCATCGCAAGAACACTTTGTTCTAATAGCCTGACATTCTGTGATGTGAAGCACACTAGCCTGTATGATTATGAAGTGTTGAAAGGATCAGGTATCAGACATGAGAAGATCCATAACAAAGATGTATATTGATGCAAAAGATGGGGGTTGGAGTGGAGACCAAAAGGCCATCTGTAGACAATTGGCCATTCCCCTACAGAAGGGTCACAAAGACAGAACAAGCCAGCATGGTTCTAACAGAACACACAACATTCCCCTAGTTCTTTAATGTCTCTTCTCCCCCACTATCATGATCCCAGTTCTACCTTATAAATCTGGCTAGACCAGATCACATACATAAGTACAGATAAGAACTCTTGACACACAGAATCATGACAGATAACCACTCAGGAACAGTATTGGGAGTAGCAATACCATGAGGGTAGGGAAGAGATGGGAGGAGAAGGGGGATATATGGGGTGCCAATTGCAATAGTCAATGTGTAACTACCACTCCCAACCCAAGACATAACAAAAAAGTGGGTGAAGGGAGATAGTGGACTGTTCAGGATATGAATATAATAATCTATAATTTATCAAGGGGTGCATGGAGGTAGGAGGTTGGAAGAGGGAGATATAATTTATATCATTATAAATGAGGGGGAGTTCAGATTGGGGACTCAAAGTGAAGTGACATCCTCTTACAGAGCAGTTGCAGCAAGGAGATGAACCAGTCTGGGTATAGTTGTAGTAGCAATGAAATGTGCAACTTTTCTCTGGTTCTCAAATGCTTCCTCCCACCAACTATCATTATCCCAATTCTTCCAGACAGATTTGGCTAGACCAGGGGATGTCCATTCGAGTCAGAAATGTGGGAATTTAGGATAGATAATCCCTTCAGACTAGTGGGGAGTGGTGACACTGGGAGGATGGAGGGATGGTGGAGAAGAAAGGGGGAACAAATTTCTGGGATCTACATGGGGTACGGACAACGGGGGGCAATGAGTGAAGTGATACATTGGACAATGTATGATATGAAGAGGTAATAACAATTTGTAAATTATTGGAAGTTCATGGAGGAGGAGAAAGGGGAAGGAGAAATATGGGGAGTTGGAATTTAAAAAATAAAGAACTAGAGGAAAAAGGGAAAGAGGAGTTTATGCTGGAGGGGTTCAAGTAGAAAATATTTGTAGATGAATGTGTCAACATGCATATAAGTATGTTTAATATGAATGATGTATTGAATGTTGTAAGAACCCCAGTAACATTGATATTTAAAAACAAATTTATCAAGGGGTTCATTGATGAGGGTAGGAGGTTAGGAAAGGGAGAGAGAAAAGAGGAGCTGATACCAAGGGCTCAAGTAGAAAGAAAATGTTTTGAAAATGGTGATGGCAACAATGTACAAAGGTGTTTGATACAATTGATATACAGGTTGTTATAAGAGCTGTAAAAGCCACAAATAAAATGATTCATTAAAAAAATTAAAGAAAAGAAGAAAGTGGAGAAAGAAAACTTTGCATCATGCATAGTCTTGCCCTCTTTCCAGAATACATACAAAAATGCTCGTTCTACAGTTTATCATTTTTTATATGCCAAACCATTTGAAATAGTCACGCCCAATTAAATTAATGTAATGACTGTAATGACTTGAACCTAGATAGTTTTTGTGGTTCTGTGAAGAATGAGTCTTTCTGTGTCCCATTTTAAATGTTGAAATCAGGGTTAATTTATATCACAGGCAATCTTTATGATGGAATTCCATTCTGAGAATTTCAACTCTTGTACTTTATCTTTCATTATGTGTCTTTTATCAGCATCTTTATGAATTTGTTGTTTATTTGTCTTTGGGAACTGTAACCATTGCATATAAATGTTTGCAAGTGGAAATCTGATTATGTATTACTAGTACCAAAGTAAGATACAAAAATATGATCAAAAGTGCAATTGGTTTGAACATGAATACATCATATCTTGGTGATAACTTGCATTTGAAATTGCATGGCTAAAAACTCCAGGGAGACATTTTACAGACAAGAATACAAATCCTTTACATTGTTCTTGGCAGAAAGAGATGAACTTGGTCTGGACAATGATTCTGACAATAATATTTTTCTAACTAGCAGCAAACTGGCAAAAAAAAACCCTTTTGGCTCCTGATTTCAGCGAAAATTTCTGGATATTACATTTTGTAAAGTCCGGAAACCACTAAATCAATGGAAATGGAAGGAAGTGGCCTGATAGAGCATCTTTATTTTTAATTTTTTTAGGTGAATATAATCCTTTTATTTGTGCTTTAAAATGTAAACTAAGAACCCATGATGATCTCACACAAAGTAAGTCCACCCAGGACACGGTGTTCTGGACTGAGCTCTAGCCCTTCTCAGAAGAGGTTGGGCTGTCTATAGTCACTCGGGTTGGTTCTCCCAGGAGGTCAGAGGCCTGTGCTCCCCTCAGTCTGAGGTGGGGTGGGGGAGGAAATTCTAATCAAGAAGTCAATTAGGATTGTGATAAGACCTATATGAGCCCTCATCGACCATGCCCATATAACTAGTATACATGCACCCATAATGCACACAGAATTTATAGCAAACTAATGCATGATGAGGTTGGACAGTTTCCAAATACCAAGCAATATATTGATACTTGTATTGAAACAAAAACTAAAATAGCAAATGGGTTTGAGCAAGTGTTCTGTGTGATCAAGGAACCTCCAAAGTGAAAATAGTTAAGGGCTCACATTTACAGCTGCACCACAAAAGCACTATAACAGAAATAATTTTGTTTACATTCAACCATTTTAAGAGGTAGTGTATGATCATGAACCAAGAGCATTAAAACAATATATCTAAATTATACTGGAGACGTTAACCAAAAACAAGACTCTAGGGATTGATAGA
>PVJH01025628.1:0-31223 GCA_004026705.1 Nesogale talazaci
CTTTCTATCAAAGAACAATTGTATATTAAGAAAACATCTCAGCTCAGTCCAGGTCAAGTCCATATTAGCCTATCTGTCCGATACCAGTCTATGAATTCCTCTTCAGACTTATACCACACATACACTGATGTTGAATGCAGGTAGACCACAGGCCAGTGGGTAGAAAGCCTTGTGGACCCAGTGGTGGTGGTGGAAGTATGTCAGTGCTGGCATGAGCCCCCACATGGCCCCTCCAGCTCCAGGACTCTGGCTGCCATCAGCGTAGCTCCATGTGGCTTGTCAACGGGAATGTCTCACAGGGAGACCAGCAGAGAATGTATCTGGCCTCTGATGAGCTCTTTATCTCCGTGGCGCCTCCAAATGAGGTCATCAAGCTGCGATCTGATCGACAAGCTAGACTCCGCCTCTTCGCAAGTTGACAGGAGACGATGTAACTGAGACACCTCGTGACCATTCCTGACAAGTCCACCACTGAGACTCGACACAGCACAGTTCCCCCTGGAGACACTGCAGGCACCGTCAGTCATCATCAACTCAGTGACAACTGGCTTTCAGACCTGAATCTTGGTTTTTGTCTGAAGGTGGCTTTAGTGCTGCACTCAAACTCATTTTGAGGCCCAATACCCCGACATACACAACAGAGACACATGGGAATGTCAGTCAAGCTTAAGACAATTCCAGTTCCCTGCTAACTCTGGTCTCCTATAGCTGCTCCACAGTATCGCTGGGATAGGGGGCGGGGTGCTCCTACCCTGGCTTAGCCACTCAATGGCTTCTCTCCTAGAAGCCGGCACAGAACAAAGACCTCTTTCCCATTTTCTGGAGCTGCAGGAGGGTAGACATGGGCACTGGGGGCGACCACAGTCCACCCTCTGTGCCAGGGCAGGGGAAGCTAGTTCTCAGAAAGGGACACAACCCCCAGCCTGCCCAGCCTTAGGTCCGACCCCTTCCAGACACCCAGGTGCTGGCTCCGCACCGGTTCTGTGGGCCATCCGTCCAGCTTTGTGCTTTGTCTTCATTTGCTCCCTCTGTCTCCAGCAACCTCCGTCCCATGTGCCCCAGAGATGTCTTGTGGCTGCGATTCAGTGATGTCCCGTCGGCTCCAACTCGGGAGCTGCTGTACAATAGGCAGACACACTGCCCGGTCCCGCGCCAGCGCCACGGCCCTGCTGTGCATGAGGCCCCTGTGTCCGACCGCCTTACTGATTGTTGTCCTCGCTCTTATGGCCCTCAACGTGACCAACCAGCATGTCCTTCTCTGGAGTCTCAACTAGCACCAGCTCAGAGTTTGGACCCCGTATTCCTGGGGTCACAGAACTGGACAGCTGAGGCCTGGGCCCAGGAAGAGGCTTCTGGTGATTCCGGTTTGAGATCTGATTTACTCCCTGTTGTCAGCCTCGCCGGCCCATTCGCCTGAATGCACCCTTGTGCCCTCCCCTGTAAAGGGAGGGGCCACCAATGCCCAGGCAATCAAGCAAGAAGCTGGGCTGTTGGAGTTTATAGAAGTGAAGCCCCAGCTTGGTCCCCTCCCTGGGACTTAGTTTCCTCATTGGGTCATTTGAAAGCTTAGTCATGAGGATGCTGTTGCCGTCGTTATGAGCTGCGAAGTCAGTTCTGACTCATGGCAGAACAAACACTGGCCGTCCTGGCCATGCCCACAGCGTGCTTGGGTTTGAGCCGATGGAGGCAGCCACTGGGTCGGCCCTTGCAGGTCTTCCCCCTTCTTGCTGTCCCTCCACTTTCCCAAGTGTGATGTCCTTCTCCAGGCACTGGGGGGAGAGCACTGCAAAAGTTCGCGGGGAATCCCATCCTCTTCTCACTCCGTGTTCCCCACCAGCTCTTCGAAACCTCCTCCTGTAAGTAAATTCCCCCGGCGGGTGCCAAACACTGCATTGTTATCTCCATTGTCTGAGCATTGCTGCGATGCCTAACGGCCCTGACAGAGCAGGAAGAAAGGCCTGGCAATCTACTTACCAAAGTGAGCTGGTGAGAATCCCATGGTCACAACAGTCGGATCTGTGACTGATGAGGGGGACACCAGAGACCCAGAGGCACTTTGCTCCGTTGTGCCTGGGGCCCTGTGGGGAGGGATGTCCCAAAAGCACCATACAACAACAAGGACGGTCTGATGACTGTTTCAGTTCTCCTCCTCACTGTCACCTATCAAGACCAAGTCCATAAGCAAGGGGCATATCCAGAGCAGGGGTGGGGAAGCTCTTTTCTCTCCAGCACCATTTGGCTATTTATAGCCTCATGTGTGGGCCCTCCTAGCCCAGATGGGAATGGCTTCTCTTCAGCGAGGCATGGGATATGAGGATGTCGTGGGCCTCACATAGCCCTGGGTCACGGCCGAGAGAGGCCCCTGAGGATCTGGGACACGCCGCTGAGAAGAGGAGATGAGTAGAGGCTTCCTGTGAGTGGTGCCAGCACATGGACTTCTCCTCGCCTGAACTGTGTCTGAGAGAACCCATTCCCTCCCAGGCCCCGGGTTGTGGGTTGTGGGCAGATAACCTTGAGGTTGGCAGTTTAAAGCCACCAGGTGCTCTGCCAGAGAAAGACGAGGCTTTCTGTTCCTGTAAGGAGTGGCAGGCTCGGACGCCCACAGGGGCAGTTCTGCCCCATCCTGGAAGGCGGCTCAGGGTCCGATGGACTGGGCGGCGGTGAGTTCGGTTTCTGGAGAGAGCTAAGACAGATGCCCTCAGTGAGAAGCTGCCAGAACATCCCCACCTTCCGCCTGCCGCCGAGGAGCTGGGCAAGAGCAGCCAGTAGGTGGGTCTCCGGTGGGCACGTGCTCACTCAACGGCTTCTCCTCCATCAGCACTCTCGCTCCGAGGTCATCGTTCTGAGAAGAGAGAGAAGGGACCTCCTTCCCTTCCGGGGGTTTTCGGGAACTGAAACGTGCATTCAAAGCAAGTTAAGAGGAAGAGGGTGGGCAGTTTGAGGGTGGGCTTTGTGCCAGGAGCCTGCCTTCTCTTAAGTCACAGACGCCAAAGCAGTTTCATTCTAGAACATCATAGCACAGAGACACACCAAGGACACCAGCATGGTCCGGGTTCTCCGGTTCAGGCTGAAAGGTCAGCAGCTTGTAACCATCCAGCCACTGGGAGCGAGAGAGAGAACTGGCCACCTGCCTCCATGAAGACTGAAGCCCATCGAGTCCTGTGGAGTGCAGCCCAGGAAACTTTCTCAGGCAGTTCTACTCTGTCACACAGGACCCAGCTGAGCTCTGCTTAAGGACACCACCCACGGCATCAGGCCTGCACCACGTGCCTCAACTAGGGGGCAGTGAGGAGTCTCGCCGGGGTCCAGCTGCTGTCACCACCCCGGTTTAAAAAGGAACATCTCGGGTCCAGGGCATCCTCAGACCCAGGAGAAGGGAGGTGACAGTTGTTCCCCCATTGGGTGATGCTGAACGGCCCAGCGTGGCCTCCCACTGCTGCACAAACAGCAACCAGGTCTGCCAGGCCCATGCCAAGGCAGTGCAGCCCAGATATCTCTGAGGAGAGCTGGCTTTTCAGAAAGAGATCGCCAGGCCTTTCTTCCGAGGCACCCCTGTGTGGACTCAAACTTCTGGCCCTCTGATTAACAGCCCATCAAGGGAATTTTAGCTCCATCCCAGGACTCCGATGTCCTGTTCCTTTCTCACCTGTCCCACCGACTCTTCTTACGCCATGTTTCTTTCCAGAAGACCACTGTGGCCAGGGGGAAAAGCGTCTGAGGACAGGTGGCTAGCAGGGTTGGAGATTGCTGCGTGGCTGAGCCAAGCCTTCCACAGCTCCCCAAGACTTCCAAGACGTCCAGCCTGGTGGCCAGCAGCACTTGCGAGCTGGCATCATGACGGTGCCTGCTTTTTGGGCTTTTGTAAACATTTTTACCCAGAGGATCCTGTTGGCTTCACTTCCTCTTCCTAGCCTCTCTTCCCCAGGGTGTGGAGGAGGAAGGAAAAATGACCTCTCTCTCCCCGCCTCCCTGCCTCTCCCTCTCTCTCCTTTCCAGTCAAAGTGAATGTACCACAATAGCCCGAACCTCTCGGGATGATGTTGGAAAATTTGCCAGGGAGCGGTGGGCAGGCCATCACAATGGTCAGAATTATAGAGATCACAGCCTCAAAGAGGCACGTGTAACCCCAGAATAGTACCCTTGACAAGCCACCTGGTTCCAGCCCGTGTAGTGGGCATGCACTCTGGGCAGTCCATGGTCAGGAAAACTCACTGTGATTGCCCAGTGCCTCAGAAGCTGCCCAGAGAGTCCTATGAGCCTTTGTGCTGTAGCAGCAGCAGCAGCAGCAGCAGCAGCAGCAGCAAAAAACATTTCCCGGATGCGTTGCTGAATGGAGGAGCCCTGGTAGTGTACTGGTTATGCTTTGGGCTGCTAACCACCAGGTCAGAGGTTTGAAATCACCGACTGTGCCGTGGGAGGGAGGGGAGGCTTCCTACACCTGTCAACAGCTCCAGTCTCCGAAAGCCACAGGGGCAGCTCTGCCCTGCCCTGCAGGGTCGCTATCCATCAGAATGGACTAGATGGTGGTGAGTGTTTCTTCATTACTGAATGTCAGCCTTCCTCTCCCTCCGTGATGCTGAATCTGAGAGAGCCTAGGCTCAAGGGGCTTACCCCCCAGCAAGATAGCTATGGCTGTGGGGCCGACCGACATAGGGGAGGGGAGCGGAGGGGAGGGGAGGGGAGGAAGCATCAGGCTGGGACACTGGAGACCTCAGGAGAAAGAAGACCCAGATGAATCCCTCAAGGCAGAGGAGGGAGCAGGGGCCCGGGAGACCAGCCCGTGAGTGGGTCAGAGGCCTACTCTTGGAGCAGCAACCCCCAGGCCATGATCCTAGAACACTCAGCTCCCAGACACGAGCAGAAGGAATCGGGACAGGCAGCGACACATCCAGATGTGCTTCAGGTTCTCGCCTTTGACCGAAAGGCCATGAAAGCCTCCCAGGATTCCTCGAGCAGAGTGGACCGGCTGGACCCTGTGCTCCCCTGTGAGCTAACAACTCACAGGCCACAGCAGCAACTCGGAAGACTAGACGGGAACTGCAGGAACCAGACGCCCAAACCCACAGGCATCCGGTTGATTTCAACCCCTCGCAAAGACCCTAGGCAGCCGGCATCCTCTCTCCCACATGGCAGCTGGGGCGTCGGACCTGAAGTCAGCAGTCCAGCACTCACTGGCAGTGCCACCTGCGGTCCTTGCCGAGGGGACCCCAGAACCAAGCAACTCGAGTTGATGCTGACCCATCGCCACCCTAGCGGACGGGGTACAACTAGCCTGTGGGTTTCCGAGGCCGAAGTGCTTTACGGGACCAGAAAGCTGTCCAGGATCCTCAGCAAGCAGGCAGTCAGCCTCCCAGAGATGGCCACCAACTCCCTGGAGAGACCCTGCATTGGGAAAGGACCTCGAGGAGAGGCTTCAATCACATCCACACAGAACTCCGTCTCCAGGGAAAGAACAAGAAGGGCCCTCACACTGACGAATAGAGGATTCTAGAAAGGAGTAGGCTCCAGTCTGCGCCATCTGCCGTCGGGTACAGAGCAGGACCTGGGGGGCCTTCCGATACAAGATGACCTCTGTGCTCACTCCATTCGGGGGTTCGGGTCTCTTGTTGAAATCCATAACTGCTAGAATGAAAAATACTTCCGGACGGTTCCAATGAGGACACGGGATGCTCGTTCCCTCTCTCAGGATTCTTGAACTTGTATCAAATTCAGCAACTTTAATTCAGCACACCAGGACAATCAGAACAAGGCTATTCGAAACACACCTGGATGGCGCGGTCGTTACAGCACCTGGTGCCAACGTGAGGCTATTCAGAGTAAAGGGGCGGAGTCTAGCCTGTCACTCAGGTGGCAGCTTGATGACCTCCTTTGGAGAAACCACAGAGATAAATAGCTCCCTGGAGGCCAGACACACTCACACGCTGCTTCCTCTTCCTGCTGACAAGCCCCACAGGCTACGCTGATACAGTCAGAGCCCTGGAGCTGGGGGAGCCACGTGGAGACCCACGCCGGCGCTGAGATGCTTCCACCGCCACTGGATCCACAAGACTTCCACCCACTGCCCTGGGATCTTCCAGCACTCAGCTTTGTTGCATGTGTTGCATGAGTCTGAAGAACTCACAGACTGGTATTGGGCGTATGGGCTAATATCAAACTTAGGACTTGATTTGGACTGGGCTGGGACGTTTTCTTAATCTACAAGTCCTCTTTATATAAAACTCTCTCTTAGACACATACGAGTCTCCCTAGATGTGTTTCTCTAGTCTATCCAGACTCACACAGTTGGTATGTCCATGCGATGACTCGGACGGCCTCTGTGTTTCTGAAGAAGCTAGCGTCAAGGATGGCCCACAGCAAGATGGATGGGGGGCACCAGACAGCCACACTAGCCTCCGGCTCAGGAACAATCGTGAGCGAGAAGAGCGCAGGCCTGGGCCGGCCGTGTTGCCTTCCGTGGTGCACAAGGTTGCCGTGCGTTGTAACGGACTCGTCGGCATCAACTAGAACAAGTGCTTGTGTCTGAAAGAGGAAGAGCTGCACAGGCTGGTGAGTCAGAGCTAAGAGGTGTGCGGCCAGGTATTTCCTTTGACCTGTGAGTGAGGCTCTGGTCCAATAAAAGTCTCCGACTAAAATGCGTTTACACACACACACACACACACACACACAGAGGACTGGCAGGATCGAGAAGAGGTCGGGACTGCAGAGCAGGCAAGGCAGATGTTGGGGATGTATCAGGGAGGAGGGAGAGAGCTAGGGTGTGTTTGCAAGACACAGAAGGGGATAGGGTCACCTGGAGGCGGAATCAACTTGCTGGTGGTGAGGCTGGTTTTGTTGTGCTTCAGGTGACAGAGTCAAAGGAATGACATTCCTCTCATTCCCGACCCTGGGGAGGACTCACAGTCCCCGACAGGACAGGGGAGGCGTTTCCGAGGCTGAAATTCTATAGAGGTGTAGAAAGTTTCCTCTTTTGCCTGAGGAGCGAGGGGTGGCTTTGAACTGCTGACCCTACGTTATCAGCCCAGTGTGTCACCCACTGTGCCACTAGGGCTCTTCTCTGTGGTTTTACGAGGCTGTTTATCTTTTGCTCGTTTCAGTAATTTTATTGGGGGCATATAATATTCAATGTATCTGCCCATGACCACCAGAGAAAGTGATGCCCACAAAAACAAACAACAACAACAACAACAAATATTCAATACATCATTTGTATCAAGGATATTTGTACACATGTTGCCATTTTCATTTCCAAATATGTTCCACTTGAGCCCTTGGTATAAGCTCCTCTTTCCCCCTCCTTTTTTTAAATAAATAATTTTATGGGGGGCTCAGAGGCTGTATATCTTTATGGAAGCAGCAGACCTCATCTTTCTCCCAAGGTGCAGTGGGGGGATTCAAACTGCCATGACAGAACGAATCACACATTCCTGCACCACCAGTGCTCCGTGCCAGGAGACCGTGAGGACTGATGAATTATGGGGGATCAGGGTCTCATCATTTGAAAATAGGAAGGGCGGTGCCGGGACAGGTAGGTGGCCTGTGGAGTTTCATAGGAATCCCTACCCGCAAGGCTACGGCGTCTGATTAATGCTCTGCTGTTGCCATCTTCAAATTCTTCAATCTTGAACAAGACACCACACTTGCACGGGGGTCTGCACCTGGTACCGCTGGACCTGCCGGGGGACAGATATTGTCTCTGTATGTCTGCAGACTCTGCTCGGCTTGGGGTCCCTGGACTCCCTCCCTGGCCTTTGTCCAGCTGAACAGGACACAGGCTCACCAAGCCCAGTTAGTTTCTGTGCCTGTGCTGCAGAGGGTCCATAATTAGCATCCGCGGCAACGGGAAGGAGACAGAGGCTGACTGTTCCTAGCTCCTCAGGCGGTGAGGAGAGGGGGGGGCAACATTTGAATAATATGAGCTTTGAGTCTAACAGGAATGTCCCTCACCCAAGGCTCACTGAGTTGAATAAGTCAAGCTAAAAAATTCCACCGTTGCCAGCTAAGGCACGGTGAGGCCGTTTGGCAGAAAGGACTTTATTTTTCAAATGAATGATGGATTATTTTATTTGGCTAAGAATTTAATAGGATGCCTGAGTTGCCTGCAAGATTTGCATTTGAAAGCCAATGATGACTTGACAGACCTAAAAGCAAATGTGTGAACATCCCTATCCTTGTATTTCAAAGGAGATTGTCCCTTAAGGTGACTCTGCCGCCAATCAGTTGTTTGGGGGACTATCTGTAAATTCACTGGCATCACCGATAAGGGGGAGGCCAAGGGGCTCAGGAACAATGATATTTGATAGTTTTATATTTAAATAAAACAATCTTCAGAGCCTAACTGGGGCCCAACATGTCATTCTGAATGGCTTTAGTTTTCTTCTTGCTGCTCATGGCAGCCAAGTTCTAGAACATGCTGCTGGAGATGACAAGAATAGAGGTAGTTTGGTCGGCCCTTCCAAATATTGACATGGCCCCATCTTTGGACATCTAATTAGTAATTTGATTCAAAGGAAGAACTTCAGAATCAGAGATTTTTACAGTGAAGCCTTAACTCTCAGGCTACCTAACCTACTGCAGCCTCCGTGACCTTATAGAGGAGGCATATGCTTGTTTTTTGTCTGTCATTTGTAGCTTGTCATCATTTGATAATTTGTATTGATGCATAGATGCTGAAGGACAATTGCATATAGTTATTACTTATGTAAATTTCTGATCACTTTCCTTTTATTCCTTGGCTAAAAGAACATACTTTGCACTCCTGAAACTGAGAGAGCTGAAGGAAATACTCAAGCGTGGTGCTGAACTATCAAAGGATTATTTAACGCTTCTATACTAACCACAGTTCTCCATGTTCTAACAACAATCGTGAGGATGGGACAGGACCAGGCAGTGTTTCCTTCTGTCATACATATAACATAATATCTACTAAAACCCTACATAGGGTCCCTGTAAGTCAAAGTTGATCAAGGGAACTGAATAACAGCACGGTCAAAATCATGAACGAGGCGGATACAACAAACGAAGGTGGAAATAGTTCAGAGTCACCTCAAAACCAAACCAAACCCCTGGTACACCTTCAACCATTTCAGGAGGCAGCACCTGGACTAGAACTAATTGTATGGAAGGAAGACATGTAAGCTGCATCGAAGGAATTGGCTGAAATCAAGGATCCAGAGTTTGGCAGAATACAAATCAAGATGTTTCAACAGACATTTCATTTCTCTATGCCAAGAAATTTGACCCACTCGTTCAACCAACTGCAAGAGATCCATATTTGTGCCCACTTCGAAGAAAGGTGAGCCAACAAAATGCAGAAGCTTCCAAACTATCGTTAGCATCGCATGCAGGTAAAATGTGCTGACAGTGATTCCAGCGTGTTTGCAGCAGCAGGTTGACAGAGAACTCGCTGCCAGGGATTCAAGCCAGATTCAGATGAGGACATGAAATGCGGGACCTCACTGCTTGTGTGTGATCCATCTCGGGGGCAAACAGAATACCAGAAAAGTGGTTTCCTGATGACGGGCAAAGACAACGGCCTTCAGATTGGATTTACGGCCTTCAGATTGGATTACTGTGATAGATGGGGTTGACCAGAGAAATCCAGAGACACGCATCCACGTGGAAGAGAGAACTTTATATCAAGAAGTGATCGTGCATCCATAGAACATCCCAGCCCAGTCCAGATCAAGTCCATATGGTTGATATCAGCCCAGGACTCCTCTTCAGATGCACACAGGATGATCACAGGCCGGTGGGTTGAAAGTCCTCTGGATGCAGTGGCAGTGGACACATCTGCAGGGCTTTTGCTGGCAGCCATGGCTCTAGGTGGCTTGTCTAAAGGAAGGTGTAGCAGAGAAAGAGAGAGCGGCCTGCCTTTCTGATGGGAATAAGAGAGCAAGTCCCAGAGTTCTCATGAGAAGGCCGTGCCCACCAGAAGAGTCCATCAACTGATTGACAGTCTAGACTCCACCCCTTCAACCTTTTATCAAGTTGACATGAAATTGTGTAACCGCCACTCTAACATCTTCACGTGATCTTAGCCAAAAAGACTGAGAAGCGGTCCCACTATAACGTCTTAATATCCCCCAATAAAATCATTTTTTACAAACTTACTATACAGAAAGTTAGAAAAAAAATCTTTAGCCCCTAACGACAATAATAAATGAGTACAGTTTTATACACACATACACAATTTATACAAAGAGACCTCAAACTGTTCATGGGAAAAATGGGATGTAAATACAATGGAACATTTCCTTGAGCTATTTGAAGGCCCCACATAGATAGGTAACTATATCTCCAAAGTTCTGTCCCTCTGTAAGATCCTTGTCTTGAGTGACAAGAAAACTACATCAAACTAGGTCAAGCAAAAGGCGGTTGATTAACTAGCATTTGGCAAACACACGGGTGATGGAGCCCAGGAATGGCAATGACGTCTGTGGACCTTTCACACTCTTGCTGCTGTGTCCACCTGGGTCCCTTCGTGGGCCAGAATGGGGAGATTCTACAGTCACAAGAACTTCTGCTTACATCACCCCAGACGACAACTGGGACCCCAGGGAAGGGACAAGTTCTCTTCCCCCTTGTGGCTTGAAAGCACCCAGAAGAAGTTCTGACCAGGCTGGCATGTGGGCACCCTGATGCGCAGCTCCACATGTTTCCCGTGGAAGTTCTCAGTAGGGAGTGCTGTCACCCAAAAGGAGGTCAAAAGAAGCCATGGGCAGCAACGTGGTGAAGGAGGCACCCAAGAAGAGGAAGTCTAGGGTGTTGACACCACAGGCACCTGATGATGCTGTCACCGAAGGCCACGTCAGAATCTTCAGAGAAGGAGGGGGCGGCCAGCCATGACACACAGACTGAGAAGGGAGAAACCACGGGTGGAGTGGGCGCTGCCCCTGAGGTGCGAGGGGAAGAAATAGACCAGCAGGTGGTGTGTCCTCAGAGCACAAACTGAGAACACAGGAAGCTTGTGGACGCCCCCACAGTCACCCCCACCCAAAGGGCACAGCAGAGAGCACAGTGGAAAGCTGAGTGAGGGTGGTGACAGGTGGACCAGAGAAGATGTGATGGAGGCACTGGCCTCCCCCTTGGGGACTGAAGACAAAGAACACAAGACGTGAGGAACGAAGCAACTAGAGTTGCCAAGAGAGCTGGCCTCTCTGCTTCTGTTGGGTCGGGGTGTCCTTGGGTCCCACGGGAACCTTGGGAGTCAGCTTTGGTCTTCATGGGGGGTGGTGACAAGGGAAGTCTGCTCTGTGGTAAGCAATGGACCGTGAGGTCCCTGGAAAGGCAGAGATGGTGAAGTCAGCCAAGGCGGAGACTCAAAGGCATTGTTTCTATACATACATAGTGGAGATGGGTAGAAGAACCTCATGGGCCTGTTAAGATAATGAGTGGAAATGTTATGTTGAAGTTCCTGGTCCCATATCCCAGGGCAAGCACGCAACTATGCATGCCACATCAAAGCTATGGACTTCATGAAGTTCTAGGAGATGATGAGATTTCCAAAGGGGCCGTCACTCAGCATAAGGCACCTAGTAACTGCTCACTACGGATCTCAGTGGAGGAAGAGTGAAGGGGTCATTGATGTTCTGCCTTTGAGCTGAGGCTTCCACCTCAATGGAACCGGACCCGGCAGCATCCTGATGAATGGACCACGGGGCTCTACAGGTGAGGTCCACAATGCTGAGCACCTTTTTCCCGCTCCCCATGGGGTGGAAACATCTCACAGCTGAAACGAGAAGGGGGCTTCCGGTGGGTCCGGAGCGACTGCCAGGAAGACGTGTCCCGGGGAGGTTAGGTCAGGGGTCTGGCAGTAGTATCCTTGCTAAGAGCAGCCAAAGAGGGCGTCCTGCAGGTTGCCCCCTCTCCTGAGCCTCTCCTCCCCGCCTTCCCCAGGGAAGCGAGGGCGCTTCACATGTCCCAGCCAAGGAGCCCAGGGCCTTTCCCATGAGATGTGTTCTTCCTGAAAAGAACCCGAGGGGAACTGCTGCCTAACCTAAACCCACACTGAGGGGCGGGTGTAGTTCCCAGCACGGCTGCAGAGCAGAGCAGAACTGCCCCAGGGCCAGAATCGGTGAATCAGAGTGCTAACAAAAAATGGACTGCCAGAAGAAGAAACGAAATCTGTTTGGAAGAAGCAGAGTCAGAATGCTCCCTTAGAAGCAAGCATGGTGAGATGTGGCGGTCATGTACTTGATGTCAATTTCATGATTGGGAGTGTAGCCTGTCACTCTGGAGATAGGCTGTGAGACCTCTGCGTGGGCATGGCTTTCTCTGAGAATTCTGGGAAATCTCACTGCGTTTCCCAATTGGAGGTGAGAGACTTGATTCAGTCTCTTGGAGTTGGTCTACCAACAAGCCAAGATGGCAGCATGCGAGGAACTGGAGGAGCTGGAAGAGAAGCCACGTGGGCTTGCTCTGATGGAACCAGACCTCTGGGACCAAAAAAGTCACATGGAGACCCCTGCCAGTGCTGAGATGCTTCTACCGCCACTGGATACTGCTGGCGGATCCTGAGCCCTGGAAACGAGGAGCCCTGGGGAGACCCCTGCCAGCGCCAGGATGCTTCTACTGCCGCTGGACACACAAGACTCTGCACCCACTGGCCTGTAATTCTCCTGGTGTTATTGCACATGCTTTGTGAGTTGGAAGGAGACTTTATAGACTGGGGTTGGACATATGGGCTAATATTAGACTTAGGACCTTGGACTGGATTGGGTTTGGGATGCTTTCTCAATGTTCCATTCTTCTTGTCTGTAGTGTGTTTACGAATTTGTTTCTCTCATCGACCCAGACTAACACATGAGACTATTTCACTTAGTTGGCTCTTTCTTCCCGAGAAACCATCCCTAGAGAAGGACCTCATGCTTGGTCAGTGTAGAGGGTCTTCGACAAGAGAGAACGGTTCTCAATGACTTGGGCGGACACAGCGGCTGCTATATAGCGATGATTGTGAGCATGACTCCGTATCCAGGCAGTGTTTCGTTCTGTCAGTAGGAGACAGACAGAACCGATGCGACAGCAGCCAGCAACACGAGCTGTACACATCGCTGGCTTCTCTGACCTGTGCATGGCCCTGTGCTGGAGGTTCCACAGCCAGATGTGGATGAATTCGCCGACTCCTGGACCCCTGGGTGTGTCCGAGTGGAACTGTGCTCTGTGGTGACTGGTACCTGGCTCTTTCTCACAGGGCCTCTCTGGGTGGACTGGAACCCCCTCTTTCTCCCAGAAAGCGGCTGGTGGGTTGGAACCACAGACCTTGGGGTGAGCAGCCCAGCGCTAATCCCCTTCACCACACCGGCTCCTTAGCAACCAAGCACTTAGCTATCTGCACCACCAGGGACTCTGGTCATGGGACCGGGGGTGAGGGGGTGGGGAGTGTCTTCCTCAAATCACAGACTGGGAGAAATTATTGTCGTTTCCTCTGTTTTTCAACAAGATCACAGAGAGAGGCAAAGTTGAGTTCTGGCCCCTTCTCTGGGTGACTTCAGGTAAGTCCTTGAAGCTTTCTGCAAACCAGTCTCCCTGTCTGCCAAAGGAGAAAGGTCATGGCTACCAGGTTACCCCACAGCCCACCTGGGAGCTCACAGAGGTGGTAGGGCGGCGTAGTCTCCAGGTACGGGGAGCCCCAAGCTGCCGCTCTGCAGGGGACTGTGAACAGACTTGCCCTGTCATTTCTTTAGAACTAATGAGAGAGACAAAGCAAGAAAAAACTCCATTGAGATGGTCATCAAAAAAGACAAGTCATGCCATTCGGCTTGAGCAATGTGGGACTTCTTGTGTGTGGACAGAAAGACTTACACAGACAGCTGGCTCTGTACTCTGGGGTGACCCCGGGTTGATTTGAACCATGAGCATAGGTGGATCTCTTGCGTCTTTGACAGTTGATTAAATCTCTCCATAGGTTTGTTCCCTGGGAACAACTGCCATACATTCAGTAGCCAACAAATGCAGTGTACTGCTCTCAGAGCTAGAAATCCAGATATCAGCAGTCTCACGCTTCCTCTTCTCCAAAGTGTCTCAGGAAGAATCCTTCAGTGCTTCTGCCTCCTTTCTTCCAGCAGCCGGTGACACCTGGCTTTCCTTGCTTCGTCACTGCACTGCTCCAGCCCTCTCTCTCCACCTGACCCTCTCCCGACAGATCTCTGCAGCTTCACCCATCATGGGTTTAAGGACCCGCCCTGTTCTTATAGGCCCTCATCATAGCACATGAAGGCAATGGCCCTATTTCCAAACCAGATCCAGTTCTGAGGTTCCAGCTGGACAGCTCTGTCTTGGAAGAAGTACAGCCAGAATGCTCCTGGGAGGCGAGGATGGTGACACTTCAGCCCACAGACTTTGGGCAGGTTGTCAGGAGAGAGGCCAGTCCCTGGAGAAGGGACATCCTGCTTGGTAATGTGGAGGTATCATGGAAAAGAGGAAGGCCCTCAACGAGGTGGGTTGACGCCGTGGCCGTGACAATGGCTCAGACATAGGTACAGCGGAACAGCTGTGAGACAGCCAGGACCCACTGGTCTTTCCTCCCATGGCGCGTCGATGAATCAGAACCAACTCCATGGCCCCTAACAACACCAGGAGGCCGTAATCTGAGCGATGCCCATTAATGTCCATCAATGCCCCTCGTTAAAATTATCAGGGGGAACGAGGGCACTACGGCGACTCCATCTTCATTGCCAAGCATTAAAAAAAAAAATTGCCTTTTCTTGAAGTAAAACAAGAAAATGTGGAGGCGGAAGAATCTACTTTCAATAATTTCTTGTGTCTGTCTGTGTCTGGGTTCTAGCCTCTCCCAGTTCCCAAGAACTTGACCGTGGAGGGCCTGAGGTGCTCGACGCCTGGTTCTTCATCCCTCTCACTTCCTGTTTGTCTTTGAATGGGCCTGAGGCAGCTGGCCCAGAACCCATGGGACAGGAAGGGGGAAGGCACAGCCCGGGCGCTCTCCTCTGTCCTCCACTCCACCCGCGCTGGGCTGCCATGAGTCAGCCAGCCTCCGCTGTCCCTGTTGGCCTAATTGCAACCTCAGCAGGATGTTGTCGAAATGAAATAGTGAAAAGCTGTGGTGCTGACTCCAGACTGAAACCCTTGATAAACCTGAGCATTATCATGGCGGGTTCTCTCCAATGGAAAATGTCTTTCCAACATCGTAGCTGGTGGGCAGGGGCTCCTTCTGGACATAGGTCTCCTCCCACAGAGATGGGACCTCAAGGGTCCCAACTGACTGCATGGCCTTAGAGCGTGGCCTGCCAGGGCTGAGCTCAGTCCTCTTGGGCAGCGTTGATGGGAGACCAGACCACAGGGTTACCAGATAACCATTCAAGACTTCCAGGTAAATCTGAATGCTAAGTAAACCAGGAGCCATTCTGGCATCAGCATCGGCTTACTACCCAGTGCTGTTTTAGCAGAAACACTGAAGTGGATGATTTTAATAAGCAGAAGTCTTCTCTCCTAGTGGAGGAGACTCAAGAGACCACATTCTGAGAGGTGGCTCTGAGGGAAGGCTTTCTCTCTGTGTCTGCCCTGAGGCAAAGTCCGTGTCTCTTCAGCAGTGGTGGGTCCAGTGGCCCTGGGAGATCTGTGTGTCTTGGCATGCATCTTCCTTTGAGTCTAGGAGATTCTCAGTGCAGGGACCCCCAAGTCCCAAGGACAGACTCTGTTCTTAGTTCATCTTTCCTGGTGGTACATTGTATTAATTTGGGAAAATGACTCTGAGTTTATATTGTAAGAAATTACATAAAGAATGACTAACAGCACACCATGCTTGCTAGACGGGCAGCAAAGAAAAGAGGAAGATTGTCAACCAGATAGATGACACTGTGACTGCAAGCATGAGGCCAGACATGAGAACAATCGTCAGGAGGGCAGAGGACCACGTGGTCTTTCAGTCTGTTGCACATCGGGCCACTGTGAGTCCACCTAATGCAATGGTAACTAACCACAGCGAGTTTGAATTGATCCCATTTGATGGCATTTAACAACCAATCCTAGTATAATGCTGGACACGAAGCAGTGGTCAATGAGTCCTACTCAACTGGAATTAATCTCTGAAAAGGTTAGAGAACAGATGAACTCTCATCATCATGGCCAATATTGCTGAACGCTTATGTGCAATTCCCAGATGCTCATGCTTTTGTGTGAATTCTTCTTACTGGGTCTTGACAACACACTTTGACACTTGACAACAAATATTTGACTCTTCTTACTAGACCAATGAGAAATCGATGCTTAAGGAGGTAAAGCAACTTGTCAAAGGTCACATCTTTAGTGACAATAGGAAGAAAATCCTGGTGACAGACCAGAAAGTCTTCATTCCCAAGGAAGAGTGTGTAGGCACACCTGGGTTTTGTCAATAAGTTTCAGAAGTTCTGGAAAAATCGTTCAAGGATAAATGTTCAAGTTTCCAAGAGAAAAGGTCCGGTGGGTCTCTTAGAGGTTTCTGATCCTTAGGAGACAATCAAAGCCCACTGCTTGCCTGAGTGGTCAGTGACTCCTTCCTTGGCTAAGGCATCCACAAAAAGCCAGGCTAGGATTGGCATGTCTGGAGAGATTCCAAGGTTTCTTCCTTCTCGTTCAAAAGAGCTGATACCTGCAATGCAGACTCATCCCTTTTATAAGCCAGAAACATCAGAATTCTGAAAAGATCCATGAGCACTTGCTGCTCATGGTTTCTGCGGAGGGTCTGGGAGGCCAAGGTCTTCTAGAGAGCCCTTTAAAATGGAGTCATCATTCTATGACGAAGATGTATTGTTGTTGTTAGTGCCATCAAGTGGGTTCTGACCCGTAGCGACCCCTTGCACAACAGAATGAAGCACCACCTGCTCCTGCTCCATTCTCACAATTGCACTTGTGCTTGACCCCATCGTGGTGGCCAGTGAGTCCATCAATCTCACATGGGGCCTTTCTCTTTTCAGCGGCCCCTCCTGACACTGTGTTCAGAGCGTGTAAGAAGTCTCATCATCCTCACCTCAAAGGAGCACGCTGGCCACCCTTGTTCCAAGACAGATTTGTTTGTTCTTTTGATAATCCACCGTGCTTTCAAAAGTATTTCTCCATGCCACAATTCAAGCATATTGATTTTTCTTGGATCTTCTGAGGACGGGACCATTTATTAAATGCTATGCTGTCCAAAGTTTTCGAGCCAGCCTTAAAGCATACAGATGTGTTTGTCTACCATTAGCCCACTTTCCCGTAAAATACATTATATTTTAAGTGCATCAAGGGAAATAGTATTATATAGTGGTGTGAGACTATGTAACTTGGGATCAGAGAACCTAAGATGGCCACATTTCTCTCGCATTGAGAAATTCCCAAGGGCTAGAATTCAGTACCGGCACAAATCTGGCACCTCGGCTGGGGAGGTGGAGGTCCACCATAGCTCATCTCGCCACTGTCTTCCATCATTTCTAACACTGTCATCGTACTCATCGTTCACCCAGGAAATGCCAGTCTACCTGGGGAAATCCCCTATAACAAACTCCCTGCAGAAGAAAACAACATGGAAGCCCCATGGAAGCTTCTAGAAGAACTAGGGCAAAGGTAATCAATCTTTCAGGGCTGAAAGGGAATAATGCCCCAGTTCTTCTAAAAGACTCAAGCAAAAGACCACACAGAGGGATTCATTTCATCACTGCCATTTAGAGCCATGGGCCGATGGCAAGTTACTTAATTCTGGAAACCTCAGTTTGCTCAACTTTGAGACAGGAACATTGAGCTGATGGGTGTGTCTAACACATAAACACGATGGTTATGTAAAGGGCCTAACAGGGCCTCACACAATAGCTATCCTGGATGAGCCCTTTTGAAACGCTAGGAGAACCAATGGGGTTTAGGTCTGTGAGTGCTAGGGTGTTTTTTGGGTTTGGTTTGGGCAAGCAATCCTGGCTGCTTCGTTTTGTTTTGTCCATAAACCTTCTCTTTGGAAACAGACTCCCGTCATGTTTGCCGATGCTGCGGAAATACCTGTGACATCACCAGTAATTCTTCACCAGCCCCACTGGCATTTGCAGGTTGAATGAATTCAGTGGTTCTGAATTTCTGATGACAAGCTTCTATGCCTGCTGTCTGTTCCATTCAGAAGACATTGTGGGCATCTTGACACCTATCACGGAAATCCCCCAGAAGCAAGCCTGTAGCTGGGGAAGGGATTCCAATACCTCCCAATCCAGCAGAACAGAGCAGGACTTCCTGTCGTGATCTTTAGGGAAGTAAAATGCCACCTCTTGTTCTGGTGGAGCGGCTGGTGGGTGTAAACCGTTGACCCTGGGTTAGCAGTCGACTGCTGCTTGCTGTTCCTCATAGTGAAGCCAGAAGCTGAATGGCACAGTGGCCTAAGCAAGTGATTGCTAACCCAAAGGCCAGTGGTTTGAGCCCCTTCACAGTCCTGTAGGAGAAAGACAAGGCAGTCAATTCCCATAAGGACTGCAGCCTCCGAAACCCAACTCTGCCCTGCAAGGCCCACTACAATTTAGAACGGACGGGACAGCAGTGAGTTTGGGGCACCCAACCAAGAGGACAGCAGTTCAAACCCACGAGCCACTCTGCGGGAGAAAGGTGTGGTGGTCTGCTGGTATAGAAATGCCAGCCTGGGGAGTCCCATGGGGCCGTTCTCTGCTGTCTGGAGTCACTACAAGATTTGAAAACAACGAGTTTAATTGCAAAGCAAAGGAATAATGTTCATTTTTCACATTGAAAATCACCCAGAACCCTTTGGAACAGTACAGTCTTCTGTTTAGACTAGCGGAGAAGGCCAGCAATTACTAGAAACCGCGGCGTCCAGGACAATGGCTTGTCCTCCACGGGTTTTCTGTGAAGACCTTTTGGATCAATAAATGGGAATGAATAAAGGAGATGTGTGTCCGTCTGCCTACCTGCGCCCTTTTGTAGCCCTCAGCCGTGTGACACCGACAGCAGGTGTCACAACAGCCATGGGCAGGCTCTGAGTCAGCCCAGAGCAATCAGGGATGAGTTCACCCTGTCCTTCCAGCAGGACAGGCTCTCTCATTCCATGGGGCAGGGACGGCTGTTCTTGAATGGCTTCTCTTGGCTGGGTCATCGGTAACATCTCCAACCAATTCAAGGTGACTTATTGGTAGGGCTAAGGAACCCTGGTGGTTACGAGTTGAAGTGCTGACCTGAAGGTCAGACGTTCGAACCCATGAACTGCTCTTCAGGAGAAAGACACGCCTTTTTACTCTTGTAAAGAGTTACAGTCCTCCCTGGGGGATGGGCAATAGAAAAAAATGGGTAAAGGGAGACCTCGAAAGGTGTAAGATATGACAAAATAATTTATAAATTATCAAGGGTTCATGAGAGAAGGGGAGAAGGGAGGGAGGGGGAAAATGAGGAGCTGATACCAAGGGCTCAAGTAGAAAGCAAATGTTTTGAGAATGATGATGGCAACAAATGTACAATTATGCTGGATACAGTGGATGTATGGAATGTTATAAGAGCTGAAAGAGCCCCTAAAAATGATTTTTTAAAAAACAAGTTACAGTCTCAGAAATCAACAAGGGCTGTTCTACCCTGTCCCACAAGGTCAGTCACTCTGAGACAGTGAACTTGATGACAGTGAGATCTTTTTGCTGCTGGTAGTGATAGTGAAGAAAGTGTTAAGAAACAAATTTGGGGGAGGGGGGGTAAGGGAAACAACCACCAGCAATGTAAATCCAAGGAAAACATTTGAACCCTAAAAGATTTCATTTGGGTAGTGGGGCATGCGTTGATGAGCTTCCCGTGAGGTCAGCAATTAAGCAACCACCAGCCTCTCTGCAGGAGGAAGATGAGGCTCCCCCTGCCCCCTCACCCCTGGTTAGAGCCTCGCAGACCCACAGGGCAGGTCTACTCTGTCTTAGAGACGCCCTGAGAGCCAGAGTCGAGGGGATGGCAGTGGACTTAGGTTGCGTTTTTGAGGGACACCCAAGTAGCAAGATTCTGTTATGTTGGTGAAGGGGGTGCAAATTCCTGTCCAGTCGATGCCAGCTCCTGGCACCCTGTGTGGGTACAAGACAAACTGCTCCATTAAGTTTACCAGGCTGTGCCCTTTCAAAATCGGACCACCAGGCTGTCTCTGGAGGAGCCTCTCAGAGGGCCCAAACTGCCCGCTGTTCAGCTGAGAGGGGACCTTGTCCCCCTATAAACCCTCAGATATCCTTACTTCTTCAAAGTGCCTTTAAGTCATCCCTTAGATGAGCCCCTGCTAGTAGTTCGGAGCTGGGCGACCTGACAGCTCCCTGGTGCAGATCCAACTGCCGCTCCACGAGAGGAAGAGATGGATGGCCCTCTGCTCCCGAGTGATCTCAGCCTCGGACACCGACGGAGCAGCTCGACTCTGACGCTAGGGTAAAGTGACCAGATTTTAACATTGGTAAAGCGGGACACCATTGACATGAGGGTGGGGAAGGGGGTATAGTCCCTTCCCATTCTCCCGCCGTTCCCTAGCTGGTCGTGCATTCTTGCCATAAATTGGGACTTTTTTTAAATGCCGGGAGACGCGGGGGAAAAATGTTTAAAAGCAGGACTGTCCCACCAAAAGCAGGACGTCTGGTCACTTTAGGTGATGGTGACTCTGCTCAGTCAAGTCAGAGTCAAAACAAGGGGGAGACCCTCCCTGAGATGGGTCGACATGGTCTTTGCAAGAACAGACTCAACACGCAAGCGACTGGGAGGGTGGGCCCGGCTTCACGTGAAGCCCATTCGTCATCAACTAAGCTCAGCAGTTCAAAACCACCACAGCTCTTCGAGGGAAGGACTGCATGGTCTCCTCCCATCGGCGGCAGTTCACAGTCTTGGAAGCCCATGGAACGGCGACGTGTCAGCACTGCCTCACTCACTGGCAGGGACTTGGCTCATTAACAACAGCCATGGTGGGTCTTGGTCTTCCTTTTCAGAGGGACCAGCAAGCTACCTCATGTGTTCCACCATGTGCCGGCTGGAACTTGTAACCCTCCGGCTTGTCCCAGCAGAGCAGGAAAGATTTGGACACACTGCAGGTTTCCGCCCCAACCCCAGCCAGTTCTTCCACCCCCACGCCCTGGGTCAGACCGGTCAGGTCATCCCATTTGACCGCAAGGACTCTGCCTCTTCTAGGTCAAGGAGGGCAAGCCGGTGAGCAGTCCGTCCGTCCGTCTGCTTCCTTCTCGTTAGGCACGTCATCGAGGCATTGACCCATTGGCTGCACGGCCATGAACAGTCTCTATTGGGGCCCTGGCATGTGCAAGCCCTCTCCCAGGCAGAGTCTAGAGGGAGACGTTATTGAATGTCCCGGTGGCGGTGATTATGTGTTTGGTGACTAACCCGAGGGTCAGCAGTTCGAACCACCAGCCGCTCCTCAGGAGAACTAAAAGGCTTTCTACTCCCATGAAGAGCTGCAGCCTCAGACCTCACAGGGTCAGCTTTCCCCCCGCCCCCCATGTGCCAGAGTTGCCTAGATGACCGTGAGTGTGGGTTCTGCCCGCCACAGAGGCTCTCCGCTAGTCAGCACATCAGTAAGTTCTTCCCTTTCCCTGCTCGCCAGAAGGTAAAGCGTAAGCGCAAAGAAGAACAGAGACGAAAGTCTGCTGACTGACATAGACTCTTAGGTGTGAGAAAACTAGAAAATGTCCATGGGGGGGGGGCATGCAAAGTTGGTAGAAACATTCCACTCTCTGTTTGTTCCACGCCCTCCCCCCACAAACTTTCTGAAACTTCCCTCGTATATTAGAAGTACGTCAGAGAAAGTCTACTGTTTTTTAAGAAAGTGATACTGAAGGTCATCTCAGAAGTGACTTGCATCAGCTTCTGGCCCCAGATGTGTCTCTTACTGTTGACCTCACTACACCCCAGTTGCCTCCTTTGTAAATCGAATAAAGCTGAGGTGGCAGTAGCCCAAGTGTCCATCAACAGAAGAGTAGATTGAAAACTGTGGTCCCGGCGGAGGACTTGCTCTCCCTGACTTTAGCACCTGTTATACTACCACAATGGTCAAAACAGCGTGGCACTGGTATAACAATAGCAACTCAGACCAATGGAGAAGAACTGAAAACCCAGAAATAAAACCATCAGCCTACGGACAACTGATCTTTGATGAGGGCCCCAAAAATATCAAATGGGAAGCAGATACCCACTTCAACAAGTGGTGCTGGAAAAAAATGGATATCTATCTGTAGGAAAATGAAGCAAGCCCCTTACCTCACTCCATGCACTGGAATAAACTCAAGGTGGATCACAGACTTCGAGGTCAAACCCCAAACTCTTAGGACATCAAGGAGGGAATTGGGACAAACCTGAGAACTTTGGTGCAGGGAATACACAGGCTATCAGAAACAGGGAAGGGCACAAAAGAAGAGAAGGTACACATTGACCAGTGGGATAAACTGAAGATAAAACACCTGCGTACATAGAAAGAATTTACCAAGAGCGTAAAAAGAGAGCCTACAGGGCGGGAAAACATCTTTAGCAATAACACACCAGACAAGGCCTTCTCACTAAAACCTACAATACTCTGCTAGCTTACAATAAAAATAAAAACTAACTTCCCACTGAGGAGGTGGGCAAAGGACCTGAAGAGAAGTTTCACAAGGACAGAAATCCAAATGGCCAATAAACATATGAGGAAATGTTCCCAGTCATTAGCCATAAGAGAAATTCAAATTAAAACAAATATGCGATACCAGCTGACACCCTCAAAGACAGCCCAATGCAAAAAATCAGACAGCAACAAGTGTTGAAGGGACTGTGGGGAGACAGGTACTCTTATCCACTGCTGATGGACCTGCAGGTATGTACAGCCATTATGGAAATCGATTTGGCGACATCTAAAACAGGTGGAAATTGAACTACCATAGGACCCAGCAATCCCCATACGGAGCACATACCCAGAAGAGGCAAGAAGTAAACCACGGCCCGACATCTGTGCTCCAATGTTCACTGCGACACAGTTCATAATTGTAAGGAGTTGGAAACAGCTCAAATTTCCATCAAGGGAAGAATGGATTAAAAACTGTGGTACTTCCATACAATGGAGTACTACATGTCCCTAAAAGGTAGCGATGAATGCATGAAGCACATCGCCGCATGGGAAGAATTGGAGGAAATTATGCTAAGTGAAGTCAGTCAAGCACAAAAGGACAAGCACGACATGAGTCCTCCAAGGTGAGCTTAAAAATGCAGAAGGAGCATAGGGGGAAAGCTGCTGTATACATACATTGCTGGGATACTATCCAGACCCAATCTAGGGATACATATGACAGCCAACTTAAAAGGAGGGAGAGATACATTTTAAAAACAAATCAAACATGGATAACTGGGGGATAGTGCACTAACCTCCCCAAGGGGGGAATACTGTTTATATCTCCACAGGATACGGAGAGAAGGACCAGATTTCAACCCAGCGCACCAAGGCGTGAATGCAACATACCAGCATGAAGCAGGGAACCAATAGAGAGGTCTTCGAGGCCAGCCCCGATCCCCATTACACAGACACCACCCCCTCTATCAGCGTATCTCCATGTGGCTTATCAACAGGAAGATGAAGCAGAGAGTGGAAGACAGAGAAGACGTCAGACAGAGTTCCCAGAATCCTTAGGAGAAGGCTATGTCCACACAGAAGCCTCACTGGCTAGACTCCACCCCTTCACAATTTGACAAAAGAGTAACCTGCTATGCTGGATCTCCCCAATTTCTAGTCCGTCATTTGTTTTGGTCACGATTTCAAATGGGGTTCTTTGCTTCTTTCATCATATGATTTTTGCTTTAGACTGTTATCCTAATGGAGTCGTAGCTATTACACTTTGATCTTGCACGCTTGTCCTCTAAGGAGGGGGTGCTCTTGACTTCTTTTGAATCCAATCATTTACCACAAATAGGGGCAGACATCCATCCCCTGGGTCTTCTAGTGTAGCCATGATGGGGAGAAATCGCTCCTCTGTCCTTGTCATTGTTTGTTTGTTTTTGTTTGCTTGTTTTTTTGGGGGAGGGGAGCATCACTGCCTCTGGTGGTCGTGGGCGCTACCCCGTGCTGCTCCTGAGACCCACTGCTGGATTTGAATCGCCAAGCCTGCGGACCACAGTCCCGCACTCAACCCCTTACGCCACCGGGGCTCAGCCCCCCTGTCCATGTCATTGTAACTCTCGCCAGATGATTAGGCGGGACCTTGGGTACAGCGTGTGTGGAACACTGATGGAGGGAGCGATCGGTTCTGCCACTCAGCTGCGTACCTGCGTGAGCCATCCCAGCAGCCGGGAGAGAGCGGATCCTGTGACCGTGAAGAAAGCAGGGCCAGCAGCAGGATGCGTGATCCCTGTCTGACGTGGCGGAGGCATCACAGGCCACAGCTCCGATCATGCGGCAGAGCAGAGGAGCAGCCCCAAGGCCGTGAGGCTGAGCGGTGGCGTGTTTCCTGGCCTGTGAAACGACAGAGAGCGATGCCTCCCTACGTGGCTGAGAAGAGGCGTTGTGGACAAAAGGACTCAATCCTTTACATGTTGGGAGGTGGTAGCTTCCCATTATCATGAGGGTCGCCTGTGGGTTCTGTGTGCCCACTGCAAGAAGTGACCAAAGCCCGTAGGCAAAGAGAGCATCCAGGGAGGGGCAGTTGGTGTCAGAACTGGATAAGGCCAGGTAGAGGATGAAAGCCTGTCTGAACTTGGCCCTGTAGCACTCCCCCTCGGGCTGGTGCAGGGTTAAATCCTCCTCCTCTTTTGTGTGGTCAGAGCAGGTCAGACACAGCCCCTGAGTATCTGAGCTCTTATCTTTGATTTCTGTATAGACTATTTTCCCCTTATGCATCATATTATAACGAGGACATTATATTTGTTGTTTTAAAATGATATGTATATGTAGTTCATTCTAGGTATGCCTTGTTTCCGGGTGGCAGGGTGCCTAGTGCATTTGTTATGAGGCATGGATCAGGTGTTGGGTCTGTTAAGGCCAGAAACCTGTACTCTGGCATAGAACATTAATTGTCACAGCCAAGGTTGTATTGTGGACTGAATGGTGCTCACCCCCCACCCCACCCCTCACCCCTGCTCCAAATAGGCAGAGACTTCCTGGCACTTGTTTCCGTGGCTGTCACCCTGTTGGGAAAGAGCTGTTCTCCCCTGCCGTGCTAAGAGGACATTCCAGTTCAGGTGGATCTTAATCCCTTGTGAGTTGTGCCATACACAGAGAGGGCTAGAGGAAGGGCACCATGGGACACTGCAGCCCAGGGATCCCTGAGTTCCTGCATGCGAGGAGGGGAGGGCAGTTACCCTGCCTGCCAGGAACACCAAGGGTCACTGGCAGACGCCAACCCCAGCAGAGGCTGGAGAGAGGACTCCCGGCCAAGACCCGGATCTGGACTGTTGGCTTCTGGACCGTGGGAACGTCCGTTTGTGCGTGTTCTTTGAAGCCACCCCCGTGTGGGATTTCTGTTTCGCCTGCACTAGGGAACCAAGACAGGTGGCCAGGGACCATCTGTGTGTGGGGGGCACAGTGGGGGGAGTGAGAGCAAGAGGTGGCAGCTGCCTGGCTTACAAATCTGAGGGACTTTTGAGAGGATTAAGGGTGTCAAGTTCAAGTCCAGTCAATGCCCTGGATTATCTAAAGGGTATTCCTGCAGACAGAGATGTGGACCAGAAAGACACTTGGTGAGGGGCGGGGGGCAGTGGGGACAGAGCAGGGCGTTTTCAAAAAGGCAGATTTCAGTTCAATGTAAGTTATCACTTGCTTTTGGTAAAGGCCGCCCCAATGGAAACATGGTCTTCTTCTTTGCGCCCACCCACCCTCAATGAAGGTGTTCAGACACATGTACTCTTCTGTAGTGGGTAGAGCCTCTAGAACCATCTCCTGGGGGTGTGGCAGGGGCAGAGTTGGGTTTCAGCTGTGAACTCAGGCTGCTGAGGTCCAGATTCTGAGCCGACCTCCCCTCACACATGGACTGTGGGCTGATGGGATTTCTTGTATCTCGGTTCTTGGGCGTATCATGGAAACGATACAAATAACCGTGCCTTTCTCCGAGGTTCTGGGTGGCATAGACTTAGCCCACTGCCAGTAAGTGGATTCTGACTCGCAGTGAACCTACATAGGATTTCCAAGGTGGGGCATCTTTGCAGGAGCAGACAGCCTCCTCTGTCTCCTGCGGATAGGTTGGTTGCTTTTGAACTGCCGACCTTTCAGTTAACAGTCCAGTGCTTACCTGATAGCGCCACTAAGGCTCCTTGTACCCAACCAATGCCAGCTATTTCTAGGAATAGGAGGCTCCACCTAGCACATGGCATTAATGCGCTTGACTGCTAACTGCAAGACTGGGAGTTCAAGTCCCCCCAGAGGGACATCAAAAGAAAGGCGGGGTGAGCCATTTCCACAACACCATCCATTGACCATCCTATGGAGCCCAGAGTCAGTCAACTTGACGGCTACCGGGTCACCAGTTGATTTCAATCGGTCCCCATCCAGCGCCTCGGAGCAGAACAGACATAAAAACCAGAGAGTCCTAAGAACTTTCCACTTCCCTTTTAAGACATGGTGACATTTCTACCTTTAGGTTCCACGAAATGTTCCTGTTCAATAAGAGATGACAGTTCCTTTTTTGGGGTTTAAGCTAATTTCAGTCAGTTTCAGTTGTCTGAAAGCAAGAAATGTAACTAATAAAATCAAGACCTAGCATAGCCATTGAAAACAGAGTTAGGAAAGTAATGAGAGGACTGACAGAGCCTGCGTGTGGGATCAACGTGCACTCCCCCTGCTCGCACAGGGAGGCCCTTTCTGGAGGGCCCTCTGTGGACTGGGAAGATTCGCCATCGTGTGTGCACATCAATACCACTGGCCATCGGGAGGGGAGAAACCAGGTCCCAGAGTGTAGGGGAGTTTCCACAAACTGCCGGGTGAATAATGGTAGGTCTAAAATTACCCAGTGAGCCACCCAGGGGCCTCTGGAGCAGCTCAGAAACGGATGGATGGCAGGAGAGGGAAGGTTCTGACTCATTTCCACCAGCGTGCCCATGAATCATTGGAGGACTCTTTGCTGAGAATGCCGGCCTGCCATTCATGTGTGAAACTCACAAAGATGGCCCAAGAGGCCAAAACTCAAGAAATGCCCCTTCCTGAAGCCGTCATCCAAACCAACCTTGGGGAGGAGGTGGAGCAGCATGGAAGGTTCTCAGAAGTGGCAGGAAGCAGGGAGACCTGCGGTGATGACGACAGCCACAGCAGTTCCTGGTGGCGCTTCTGTCAAGGGGAAGACTAACTTGAAGGACTTACTCATGAAGATCCCAGACATGTGCAGGACTATGCAACATCCAGAGAACAGCCGTGGTCACAGCTGGACTAATCCCCTCCTTGTGACCACAGAGAAGAGGGTGAACTTCTCAAGAGCCTCATGCTCCTTGGAGCCACAGATGAGGCTCATGGAAGTGGCCGCCAGGCAACCAAACGGTCACACCTGCTGCGAAAGGCCTCTTCACAGTGTTTGAAAGCCAAGCTGTGGGTTTGAGGACTTCGGTATGCCTGACCCGAACCCTGGAACTCCAGTCATCTCGTAGACATGCAAAAACTGGACATCGACTAAGGATGATGGGGGAGGCGTGGCCGCAAGGGATATTGAGTATGCCATCCAGTGAGAGGAGACGCACACATCTGTCTCGGAAAAAGCACAGCAAGGCTGTAGCCATTTCATCGCAGGTATTTCGGACAGGTCGTCAGGAAAGATCAGTTCCTGGGAGAACAGGACATCACACTTGGTATGGCCAAGAGTCGGCAAGAAAGAGGTAAGTGGGGAAGATGGTGAGGGGTGGGGCAGTCTTCGTTCTGGGGTCCCTGGGGTCACTCTGAGTCGGACCCAACATGGGCTGACCTCTGGTGGTGTCTGAGGGTCACGAGAACTTCAGCCCACTAGACGACCATCTCGGACCACTCCATGAGGGCCTGGAAACATCTTTCCTACAGACCCTTCCAGAGCAATTTCTGCCCCTTACCCAGAGTCCCCGTGCATCAGAGTCAACTCCGGGGCGGCTAACGCCAATACCCTGACCCCTTCATGGTGAGGACACGCTGCTGGGTGGTGTTCTCATCTACCACATCCTCAGGAAAGTGGGCACTGCTACCCCTCTGCCCCGCCCATGCTGCAGAGAGTGAGTCCTCCTGAGGCCGCGCCTTTCCCCAGTGGATCAGAAGTTCTGCACCAGGGGATGGGTGCCGTGGCCCCCTCGCCCATTCTTATACTGAGAAGCCGTGTTCTGTGCCCCACCAATTCCATCTGAAGAGCGGGATACCCCGAAAGTAGGATGGGGAGCTAGCTGCTGCACAGCCTTTTAAAAAGTCCAACCTTGGCACAGCTATGTGCATAAGTAACAATGGTCTTTTCCTTGGGAAGGAGCTGTCAGGTGAACAGCCAGCCCTCAGTGAGATGTAGACTCGGCCGAGTCATGGCCCCCTGCTGTGTGACTTCCTCCAGCTGGCCCAGTGGCCCCTGTGTCTACATCTTGCCTTTTCTGTGTCAGGTGACTGCATCACAGCCCACCTGTCACCCAAGTCAGGAAGCGGGGCATCATCTTGACTCTGCCTTCTTGCCTCAGGGACTGTGCTAGTCCAAGTGGACTAGAAAAACAAATATATATATATACATATATATACATATATATATGGGAGAGGTTTATATGCAAGAGGAATGGAACATTGAGAAGGCATCCCAACACAGTCCAGTTCAAGGTCATAAGTCTGATATTAGCCTATATGTTCAATACCCATCTATAATTCCTCTTCTGACTCACAAAATGCATGTAATGATGCCAAATGTAGAGCAATCTCAAGGCAGTGGGCAGAAAGTCTTGGATCCAGTGGTGTTGAGAGCATCTGAGCGCTGGCAGGGTCTCCACGTGGCTTCTCTAGGTCCAGCCTTCTGGCTGCATCAGGGTAAGTCCATGTGGCTTCTCCTCAGGGATGTCTCACGGAGCCCGTCCAGTCTGTTGAGTGTCTCCAAGGAAGTGAACCGAGAGACAAAGTGTCTCCGCCTCCAAGAAGGAAATACTGGACTTCCCAGAGTTCTCAGGTGAAGGCCATGCCCACACAGAGGTTATCTCATTGGCTGTCTCCAGGTCAACAGGCTAGACACCACCCCTACACTCCTAATTCTCAAATTGACACCAGGTTAGGTGACTGGAGGGCAGGTTAGAATTGCCCCCTGTGGGTTTCTGAGACTGTCACACTTGAGAGTATAGGAAGCCCCTTCGTTCTCCCTCGGAGCCGCTGGTGGTTTCAAATTACTGACCTTGCAGATAGCCGTACCCCACAGAGCCACTGCACCGCCACAGAGCACTGTACCCAGCACAATTCAGTCAGGGTACGTGAAGCAAATAGAAAGTACATTTTAGACAGCTCTGCCTTCTCCCACCCAAAAGGAAATAAAAGCAAACTCACTGCCTCTGAGCTGATGCTGACTGATAGCGGCCCTATAGGACAGGGTGGTTTCCTGGGATGTTAACTCTTTGCAGGAGTAGAAAGCTGATCTTTCTCCCACAGAGCAGCTGGTGGTTTTGAACTGCGGACCCTGCACATCGCAGTCAATGTGTCACCTCTGCATCCCCAGAAGAGGTCAAATAAAGCCCTGATTCATGCCATCTCTCTCTAAATTGCCACCCTGTCTTCCTGTCTACACCCCCTGCGGCTTATTATTTTTTTAATGTGCTATTTAGATAGTAAATAGGGTTAACAAAATACTGTTGGCCTTTGGATATCACAGATTGGAACGGCTGGGGACTGCATGTCTCGGGCTGCGTCTTCTTTTTTTTTTTTTTTTTAGGCATCACTGCCCTGGTGGTGGAAGTAGGAGGCCCATCCTTTGCTCCTGTGAGCGGGAATTGAACCTCCATCCCAACGGGCCGCAGTCCCGCGCACAACCACTACGCCACCGGGGCTCAGTCGGCTGCTTCTTTAACAAACACCGCAGACACCACATTGCGCATCACAGGGACAAGTGATCTCTTGCGTCTCTTGAAGCCTTGTCATCCTCTTCAGTGCCATAGCGGAAACCCGGGAGATCACCCCGGGGCTCAGGCAGAGTGCCACCCAGAAACAGAGACAGGGCAGGGCAGCACCTGCAACGGTCGGAGTTCTTCATTCCTGGCCCTTAAGGAGCACGCTGGCCGTACTTCTTTCCAGACAGATGGCTCTGTTCTTTTGGCCATCGTGGCACTTTCTATATTCCTCGTTGGCCCCACGATGCAAACGCCTCAGGTCTGGGTATTAGGAGTTGGCTAGCAGAAGTCAGAGTGGTAACTTGGAGTTTCAACTGTGGGGGGTCTGGACCCCTCGCCCCTCAATCGTCCAGGGGCAGCTGCATAGGTTGCTTCTCCTCCCAGCCACTGCACCCCCGCCATGCTGCTCTGATGCTGAATGAATCTTCTAGAACAGGCTTCCTCAAACTACGGCCCACGGGCCACATGCGGCCCGCCAAGGACATTTATCCGACTGCCGGGTGTTTTTGCCTGTCCTGCTTAGCAGCTGACTCATCCCGGGTCCGCAGTGAATTTGTTCATAGTTTTTGTTTTTGTTGTTGTTTTTAACTATAGTCTGGCCCTTCAACAATCTGAGGGACAGTGAACTGGCCCTCTGTTTAAAAAGTTTGCGGACCCCATTCTAGAGCTTCCACACTAAGAGGCACTAGGAAGAGAGGGCTGGCTTTCTGAAACTGGCCTATGACAACTGTTTTGCGATGACTCTCCCTGCAGCGACCCATGGAGGTGGTCCAGGACCAGGGTGCATTCCACTGCCAGATGCCGGAGGCCCCACAAATGGGCCTCGTCTACATGGTCGTTAGCCTCACTAGCCAGCCTGTCATCATAAAGATCGACTCCTGCACAGCCTCCTTCAGTCAGCAACGGCCACGTGAGTGTCTGCCCTCGTGTCATGTCTGGCGTCATGTCTGCAAGCTGTGTGGGCGGAGGTCTTGGCTTAATAGGGCCGCACAGGCATCGGTGTGTCCTGGCCATCGCCTGATGGGCAGATGGACACTCGCCCAGAGAAAGGCCCGCGCCCCACTGGACGTCTGGGCGTGGAAAGAGGTGAGCTGACCATTTAATGAAATCTCCATGGACAGAAAGAACAAAAAGCCAAGGAAAGACTGACACATTTGGGGGCGGGGGTAGGGGGAACCAGGGCTTCTTGGATGGTGACCAGAGGTGGGAGGGGAGAAATAGGCAAAAACCACAAACCAGAAGGTGGATCCATCATAACACGGAGGAAGAGAAAGGCAACATAAAAAAAAAAAAAAGGAGAG
>PVJH01025629.1:0-31214 GCA_004026705.1 Nesogale talazaci
TAGAGTGCCCGGACCCACTTGACTGCACAACAGTCCGGGGCTGGAATAGCCCAACTCGCCCTACTGGTGGGTCATCCTTCATGTGTTCCTCCTACCCCCTGACTCGAGTCCATCCCAAGTGAACAAACCACTTGCAGACCTGAATCCCTGCCCCTCTGTGAAGAGGTACGTCTTCCCTGGCCCTGGACAGAGAGCAAGCATGCTCCAGAGGTGCCATTCGGACTAGGACTGTACGAAGGGAGAGGGCGTACGGGAGAGGACGGCTGAAAGGGGAGCCCCCAGTCCCCCATCTGTGGCTACGTAAGGTGTGGTCAGTGACGTGTGCAGGGGAGCGGTGCAGAGGGTGGGTGGGCAGGGAGGGCGGGTGTCCCTAATGGGCATCATCTGCTTATTTAACCACATTTTGCTGTAGCACGCTTATTTTCAATGATCATTTCATGATGATGAGTTTTGGGTGGAACTATGCCATGCAGATGAACTGTTCTTGGATTAAGGCTAGAGGTAAGTGGTAGCCCAGAATCCATCTACTTATTCATGGATTAAGCATGACTCTGCTCACTAATTCAAAAGACACAAGCCTAGGGGTCTTCCTCAAGTCCCAACTAGCATTTTCTTCTCTATCTCCTTGGTAACTAATGTAAACTTCAACCCACTCAAGGGGAAATTATTGATACCCTTGTTCTATGCCAGGCCCCTGATGGAAGAGTACAGAACTGGGAACACTACTCAAGGGAGTAGTGACACAATGCATTGAAGTTATGAAGCCAAGTAGCAGATCTGATCCAGTCTGCAAGTGTCTCCATGCACAGGACCAGAAAAAAGCCTCTGACAAGTCAGACTATTGCCAATCTCTAGCTGCAGTCCAGTGACACAGTAAAGTGAGGCAAGAAGCAGAAAGACCACAGGTCTCCTGGAACCAAGGTAAATGGGAACACCACAGGACACCAACAACTGTGAAAGTCAGTCAGCCACCCCTAGAGACAGACACAGAATCTCATGAAGTTCTCCTGAGGAGAACAGCAAAGCAGGACCTTTCCAATAATTTTGTGGAAGCTCTTTTGTATCTATAAATATAGTATAATGTACAGGGGACAAAATTATGAAAACTTCTTAGCCATAACCAAATAATCTGAGAGAATGAGTTGGTCCTGGGGCTTAAGATCAAAGTTTAGGGAACACCCAGAGTCCTTCGTTTAATGCATTCCACAAAGACAATATGCTGCAACCTACTTTGGCAGCATTCTTATAAGCTGTGAGGGGTCATCACTGTCTAGAGCAAAGAAGAGAGAAGTAAATCAAAGACCCAGGGGAAAAATTAGCCCAATGGACTACTCTAACTTTAGACTTCAGGATCCTAAGGCCAAAAGAAATACATGTTGCTCCCACTAACTAATGACCTAAAAGGGTGCAGAGTAGAAGGCTCCTCTGAATGAAAAGAAAAATGTGAAACAAAATTCAAAGTCTTTAAAAACAAAAAGACTCCACTGGCTGATTGGATACAGACTGATGGACCATTCAAAACTGTGGCCCTTGTTCACTATTCAGGGATAGCTCGATTTTCACAGAAACAATAGATATTTCTCCTTAGAATCATCAATCATTTGAAAACAAGAGGGCAGCACTTGTGTTAGTTACATAATCTGTTTTCACTTTGAAAATTAAGAGTGAAGGGGTAGAGTGTAGCCTGTAAATCAAGTCACAGCTTGATGACCTCATTTGGAGGCTCTAAGGAAATGAATAGCTGGAGGTGAGATAAACAGATCCTCCCTGCAAGACATCCCCTTTGAGAAAACGCATGGAGACAAGCAAGAACACAGGAGCCACATAGAGACTCCTGCCAGCGTTCAGATGCTTCAACTGTCACTGGGTCCACATGAATTTCCACCCACTGGCCTATGACCTTCCAACATTCGGTGTCATTGCAAGTGTTGCGTGACTCTGAAGAGGAATTTATAGATTGGTAGAGGACATGTGGGCTAATATGAGACTTATGGATTTGACCCGAACTGGGCTGGGATGTTTTCTCAATATTCAGTTGCTCTTGTATATAATGATCTTTCTGTTTGTTTGTTTGTTTGTTTGTTTGTTTGACATCACTGCCTCTGGTGGTCGTGGTAGCTACCCAGTGCTGCTCCTGAGAGCCTACGCTGGATTTGAACCACCAAGCCCGCAGGCCGCAGTCCCACACTCAACCACTTATGCCACCGGGGCTCAGCCGATGATCTTTCTTATACACATGAGTGTCTATGGACTTGTTTCTGTAGTCTATTCAGACTAACAGACTTGCCCAAGGCAAAGTTACTAAGGCAGGAAGGGTGAGGAAAGAAAGAGAAATGGAAATAGAAACCAGAGAGGAAGTACGATAAATGATGTTAACATTGTGGGGATAGCAATCAATGACATGAAAAACAATGTGTATGGAAATATGATGGAAAAGGGATATGTTCTAGAGACCTTCAACCAACTCACAGTAAAACTTTTTGTTTGTTTTTTCTTAATTTGGTAATACAATTTAGGAAAGATGTAGATAAACTAGAACTCTCACACATTGTTGGTAGGGGAGAAAAGCATTACTCAAAATTTAATTACAGTCATGAGTCAACAATTCCACACATTGCATATGCAAGAGGACTTCAAAAAGTGCATGGAAAATGAAAAAATAATGGGAGTGGGAGGCAGTGATTTAAAAGCTGGCTATGGTGGCAGCAACACGAGATGGGTGATTTTTCTGAAAATACTTCCTGTCTACAACAAAAGCAATTTTAACCACTTCCATGCTGACTCAGAGTGCAAAACCTCCAACTGCCTCAATCTACTTACCCACTCCGGAGTAGCTGTCCAAACAAACTCACATACAGCAAAGAAAAATATCCCCTTCCCCACCTACATCAGCGATAGGACAAAAAGGATAGATGCTAAGGAGAGAGATGGGGGAAAAGTGGACCTGGAGGGCGTGAGCTCAGCTCCTCCAGCACCATCGCCCTGACCAGCAGTCAGGAGAAGCAAGAAGCACGACTCTCACTACCCTCACTCAGTCTCTTGGTCTTGTCTGTCTGTTCTGTGTACTGCACCAGGCCTGCAAAGACCACATTGTGTTCACTCTTCCAGGTGAGGATGTATTTCTTTTCCTCAAGTTTTTATTTATGTTTAAAGTGACCAGACATCCTGCTTTTTAACACTTTAACCACATCCCGCAGAGTTTTAAAATTAAAATAAATATATTACAATACTATTTTTGTGTTCTATGACAATTTTTGTTGCTCCATATAGACCAAATTTTTTTAATCAAGAACACCCCACCCCATTAAGTGGTCAATGTACCACTTAAAATCTGGTAACTTTATTTATGCTGTAAAGTGTTCCCAGCAACTGTTCAAGCAGACTTCACACCTCTAATGTGAGATAGGTAGATGCTTCTTTTGGGGGGGCATCACTGCCTCTGGTGGTCCTGTTCGCTACCCAGTGCTGTTCCTGAGAGCCGCAGCTGGATTTGAACTGCCAAGCCCGTGGGCCGCAGTCCCGCACTCAACCACTTATGCCACTGGGGCTCAGCCTAGGTAGATGTTTTATAATAACCCTAACTGCAATAGTTGTTTCCCTGATCCAAGCTCCTATCTTTCTTACCTAGCTTGCCTCACAAATGAGTGTGGTCAAGAAGCCAAGAGGAGAGGGGCTAGAGATCCCTGCTTCTGGTTCCCAAAGACAGCTGAACTGTCTTCCACCCATCACACCACCCCACCACACCACACCCCTCATCCTCACCCTATTCTGAGTCCAGATCACACTTCTCTCTTGAGCCTGCTTGAGGGAGTGAAGGACGTTCTGCTGAAATTTTCTCTTCATTTTGTCATGGATTGATTCATGCTCAGTGACTACCACAATAGAAGGATCTTTTATGTAAAAAAAAATTTTTTTCTTACCATACCACAAAAAAAATTTAAGCTTCATCATGTATGTGAAAGCGTGCGTTTATGTGTGATGGGAGTCCTAACCAAAAATGATCAGCCACGGTGGGGTTTAGAGTCAGCTATCTCAGGAAAACCAGGTTTGCCAACATTGGAGACCAGAGGTGGAAACCAGAATTTAAGAATGTCAGAAGTTTTCACATGCTAAGTAACCTCTGAGCTCCAGTGTGTGTCTTTTCAGCTGCAAATGTAGGAGGCAGCCTCTTGGATATGCAGGAAGAGGGGAATAGCATTTTCTTTTTAGTCATTAGGGAATAGCATTTTGACAAACAATTTTCCACAGTAACAGTTTTCTATTACTTCTGCACTCATATGTTATTTCTGTTAATATTTGAAAGACGGGAAGAAAACAAAAATTTTGGAAATCTTGTAATCCTAAACACAGCTCTAGTTGCTGTGAGAGGATCTTCAGAGAATGAATCTTCTAGTAAATTCAGTTATCTATCTTTCTGCCCAGTTTGGAATAATTGATGATCAGGCTCAATCACTCCAGGGCAAGAACTCTACACTTGGAGATTTTGCGTGAGCGCCTGTGCGTGTGTGCATGTGTGTGTGTGTGTGTGTGTGTGTGTGTGTACACCAAAGAGATTTGAAAATATGATCACACACACAAAAATGCAAAGCTGTCAACAAAATTTGGTATCACTGAGCAATGTGACAAGCATCTCGGGTCTCATAATAGCTATGAGTTGGGCTATAGTATAGCATAGTATAGTATAGTTGACTTGGAGTATTCCACAGAAAACATAAAAAGTCTGGAGTTCCTATATTATTATTAAGAAAATTAAAATTCAACGCTACAAGTATTGCCAGAAATGAAGGAGATATTCATAACTTTGTTGCTGTAGTTAGATGGTCTCTAGTTGGTTCCAACTCCACAATCCTGTGAACAACAGACTGAAGTACTGTCGGGTTCTGTGCCACTGTCAAGATTGTTGTCATTTTCATGCTCGTCATTGCTGCCACCATGTCACACAGTCCAGCCTCTTTTCCAATGGCCCTCTCTTTTACAAAGTACATGAGAGGAAGTCGTTTCACCATTGCTTCTAATATCGATTTTGATTCTTCTTCTTCTTCTGAGGCAAATCTGTTTGCGTTTTTGGCAGTTCATAGTACTTTCAATATTCTTCCTCAGCACCATGATCCAAAACTATTAAGTGCATATGGAAAGGGACATGAAAAGGGAGCATATCTAGGCCTAAAACAAATGCCAATAAAATGACAAAGAATTACAAACTGGGCTTTCTTACAATGGTGCTATGGAATTAGAAATCATCAATAAGTCAAGTATATGCCAAATATTGGAGGGGGGGAACAATGACATTCTAAATTAGATTTGGTATGGGTTACAAATGGAAAAACATACCTGGTTAATCTCTTTTAAACGAGTTAATTTCTTTAATCACCTCCTTAATCAAGCTCTGGAGCTCACATTAACAGCATCGTGAACATTAGGAAATTGGACATTATATCCCTTTCTCTGTGATACGAAATGAGCAGTATTCTTGACAAAAAATTCTGTCCTGAGTATAACCCTAAGTAAATCGGCATGCAAATACAGGAAATGTAACTTCTATGTTAAAAATAGGTAAATAAAGACCTGGCCACTGAAATACCAGTGAAATACCTATGAAATATAAAGAAAAAGAATCATACAAAATATAGATGGATCATGATATCTCAAAGGAGACATAAACAAATAAAATGGGTACATATTGACTGGAATTCAAGTGATCTCTCTCAAATAAATAAACATGGAAATGTTAGTAGACAGAGTATATGTTATCATATAATCCTTAATATACTTATGAATGATGTGGATATTGAGGTTATATATAATATGAATGTCTAATTTTAGTAGATAAAATTAGAAGTATTTAGTGGTGAAATTCTAAGAAGCAACTTACAAATTCTTTTTCTTTTGTGGGCATCACTGCCTCTGGTGGTCATGGGTGCTACCCAGTGCTGCTTCTGAGAGCCGCCACTGGATTTGAACCGCCAAGCCTGTGGGCCACAGTCGCGCACTCAACCACTTATGCCACTGGGGATCAGCCCACAACTTACAAATTCTAAATACATTTTCTAAGATAGCTATCTGTATGTCACTATATGTGTACCGCAGAGTCACTAGTCAAGCATGGTAAAATCATAACAACTGGTGAATCCATGTCAATGGTGCTTGATCATCACTCTTCTTTAAAAAGGTGTGAAGATTTTTCCAAACAACATTGGGCAAAACAAACTAACTTTTGAGGTGAACTACCTCATATTTAACAAGTAAAAAAAGCAGTCTTACACACACACAAAGCAGAAGAAAATGAAGAGGATACCACTTCCTATTGACTTTTATGAGTGGCTAAAACTTGGATCAAACTCTATCAAGAATATTACAAAGAAAATACATAGCGATATACAGGATATTAAACATTTTCAAGGGGTTTTTATTAAATCAAATAGAATATACATACAAAGGAAAACTACACGAAGAGGAAATCTTACCCCAGAAATGAAATGTTATATCAACATGGGGAAAGCAATCCGTTCAATTCACCATCTTAAAGAGAATGAAAGTAAAGGTCATATCAGCAAATTCAGGAAAAGTGTTTTTTAAAGGAAAGCAGAATGTATTAAATGGGAGGAAAATGGGAACTTTACAATCATCAAGATTCCCTGTGAATCTTGTACCTATGTCCCTAATGTAACTGCAGTCACCAGCCACTGCTACAGATCACAGAGGCAGGATAAGAGTCAGCATGAGTTTATTAACATATCTGGAAGATAAGCAGGATCAAATCTCCAAGACAGCCATGTTTCTTCTTCTTTTTGTTTTTTGTTTTTTACCTCCACCCCGCGCCCAATTGAGGTTTTTTTACTCTTGGGGTGTCAGCATACTTGTCTTGTCACACAGTCTTTCTCAAATCTATTTGCTTTCCCATCTGGGGACATAATGTGCATTTTCTCTGGATGTCAGGCTATTTGTTATATTACATTCCTCTGTTTGGGGCTTAATCCGGCCCGCTGGGTGGTTTTGCTGCTGCTGCTGCTGCTGTCCTGCTTAGCAGCCAACTCATCCTGGGCCCTCATTGAATTAGTTCATAGCTTTTTAAAATCATAGCCCAGCCCTACAGCAGTTGGGGGAACAGTAAACTAGCCCCCTGTTAAAAAGTTTGAGACCCCTGCGGTCTACACATTACATGTTCTGGGAGTGCATTCAAAGGGGAAGTTAGAGCAATAAATAAGTTTTAACCTTAGTGCCCACTCTATTTTCATAGATAATGCAGGATCAAAACAGAACTATGTAGATAAAACTGATATTTCTTTTTATTTTTTATTTTTGGGGTATCACTGCCCTCTGGTGGTAGGAGTAGGAGACCGAGGCTTGCTGCTGGATTTGAACCTCCAACCCAGTGGGCCGCAGTCCTGCGCACAACCACTACACAACTGGGGCTCAGCCTGATAAAACTGATATTTCATCTTGGAATTCTCCATGCCTTAGTTGGGGTAGCAATAGTAAAACACGTTTGACCACAGAGGCTCCATTTTGTTGATTGCTGAATGACTTACCCCCTTCCTTCTCCCATCTCAGAAAACCAGACTGGGAATTGATTTCAAAATGTACTCATGAGTACCCAGAATTAAGACATTATAATTAATCTTGTTATTTTAAAATATTACTCCTTTTAATGTTCTAAGGATGATATAATAAATCTTAGTATAGTTTTGTAGCAGATTGTATTAGACACGGTTCTCTAGACAAACACAACTGAGACACTCTGATTTTATTTATCTCTCTATACAGAGATAAATGACATAAAAAATAAACAGGTAATTAGTCCACAGAGCAGTTCAAATGGCTCAGTTCAATTCACTTCCATGCCACAGTTAATACACTGACTGTCCTTCACCTCAGAAGGGCTGCTGGGTGCAAGTCAAGGAAGCAGACAGCTTCCTTGAGTCTTCTGAAGAGCAATAAAGTCAGTCTGACTACAGGGAGCAAACGACAGAGCAGGTCGTCAACAATCAGTCAGATGACAGGGTCTGACAGTCCCCAGCTCAAGTAATGTACACACCAGCAGTGTGATAAAGCAGGTCTTGAAGGAACCTCAAACTATAGTGACACAGTCCACGGGTTGGGTGTCCCACAGGCAGAGTAGCTCTCAAGTTTGGGCAAAGAGGTAGTCAGTCACACATCTGGTCCAATCACCAGAGAGCAAGAGATAGAAATGTGAGGCTCACAGAGCCATTTATCTCTTCACCCTTCAATTAAACTGTGACCTTATTAACCCCACACGTGTTTATTGACCAGGTTGGCACAATAGTGCTACCCATCGCACAGATGTACCCTGCTTTGGTCTAAGGAATGCCAACATTAATTCGCTTTCTGCTTTTGTCATACCTGCTGGTTTTATAGCTAAGTCTCTGATAAATTGTTTTTTTGCCTATATAAGCTGACTATTATCTTAACTTGAAACAGAAACTTAAATGAATCACTTTTAGTTTCTTGCAGTCTGGTTAGCTGAATAAAGACTCTTCTAAATTTCCAGGCATCATAGTGACTGCCATCTATTTGAACTGGCGACATAGGAGTTGGGGTCAGGGAAGATGTCCAATATTCAGGTCACCCCATGTCAGGAGACTTGCAATGTCACATGGGCTACCTGAGCATGATTTTGTCATTGCTGAATGAACACTGGGTAGGTTTACTGATTACTCTATCTCTGCCACACTTGATCTCACACTCTATCAGGTACGTGGACCAGGTACTGAGTACCAAGATAAGTAACCCTGCTCCACTCCTGGAGGCAGAGGAGGCAGTCCTTTCATAGTGCTTTGGCGTTAGCGACCCTCTAACTGCCTAATGGCCCCAATCTCAGAGCCTTCCCCTTCCCATGAACTCTTTTCTCAGAAATCCCCTTTTCCTACCAATGACTGCTATCCAACACTAGGCTTGCCAAATGATTTGACTCTCCTTTCAGCTTGATTCAGAAACAACCTGGCTGTTTCAGGCTAATTCTCTTCCCATAAAGAGTTAGTGTCAGAAATCCAGAGGGATCCCTATGAGTTAGCATTGCCTCGATGGCGATGAGATTGGTTTGATTAGAATTTGGGGGGGTGTTGAGCCCCAAGCTTTAGGGTGCTTGGGTCTGTAGGACAAAATCAGTAAGTGGACCCCACCATCATGAAAGAATTGAAACTCAAATGACTCCATCTTAGAAATGTCTACTTCTCTATACTAAGCTGATCTTTGGAAGCTGACACCCTTTCTTCCCCCCAGGAACCTACCAGTGGGTTTGAGAAAGCTTCTTTTATTTTTATTTTTTTTTAGGGAGACAACCAAGTCTCCTTTATTTTCCTTCCAAATGGATGCAATTGCACAAGCTAGGAGCTCCAAGGGCAGCCAGTCCTCCCAGCAGTCATCTATACATCCACATTTGCAGATTTACTGGAGCCTAAGAAGGCAGGAGTCATCCTGGACTCCCAGACACCCCCGTCCCTCACCCCAGGGGCCAGAGAGTTCAAGGCCTTGGGATCTTCGCTGAAAGGTAAGGCCCTGGAAACCTTAAGGAGCTGAGGGGTTCTTCTCAGCCACGTGCAGCCTCCAGGAGTCAGAACTGACTCGAGATCAACTCCCCACAAACACAAGGACAGAATTCAAAACATGGCATGGTCAGCTCTGACTCATCCCCAACAGGGTCAATGGTTGCTGGAGCTTCTTTATTGTTTGTTTGTTTGTTTGTTTTTGGGCATCACTGCCTTCAGGTGGTGGGAGTAGGAGGCCCAGCCTTTGCTCTGTGGAGCTGGAACCGAACCTCCATCCCAGTGGGCCGCAGACTGGAGCTTCTTATGCACTATTTGCACACGCCTCAACTCTGATTCATGTGTACAAAGGATTTGGGGGGCATAAAGAGCCCTAGTAGCTGAGTGTTTACACTTTGATCTCAGAAGTTGGCAGTTTGAAAACAGGTGCTTCAGTAGAAAAAGACAGGTCTTTCCACCCCCATAAGCAAAGTCTAGGAAACTCAGAGTTAGTTTCACCCCGTCCTGGATCAGCATCGACTCCTTGGCAGTGAATTTGTATTTTTTGGTTTTGGGTGGACATGTAGAACCTGGTATTCAACTGCTTGTCTCCCTTTCCTGGAGCAAAGCTCAAGGTCCTTCCCCATCTGCTGCCACTGTGCCCGCTGATGCTGGTGGACAGCTACCAGATAAAATGAAAGTGGCTTTGTGACTAGCCTCTGAAGAGAACAGTCTTGAAAGAGTTAGGCATCTCCAACTGTTATATCAATGCCCAAGCTGTGGTACCAAGTTCATGCCCCTGTAAATAAAGTGCCCAGATTTTAAGCAGGACACCACTGACTCGGGGGTTGGGCTTCTTGATTAAAATCTTGGTCTATATGGAGCAAAAAAAATGTTCATAGAACACAAAATAATATTGTAATATATTTAATTTAATTTTAGAATGCCGCAGGACGTTGTCAAATTGTTAAAAAGCGAGATGTCTGGTCACTTTACATATAAAGCATATAGTGAGTGCCAGTACACTTGGGATTAAGTTGAGCGGAAAGGAAGGAGAAGAGAAAGAGAAAAAATGGAGATCCTAAGCCTGGTCTATTAGTTCTGACTAGCTCTGGGGACACAAACTCTTGCCACATGTGACTCAGAAAATTCACACTTGCTTTCCTTATAAGATTCCTCATGTTACTTGCAAAGTCTCCTGTGCTCCTAGGACCTGCCTCAGTGTTCAGGAATTAGTGGGACTAAGAAAACTCCTGTCCTCCATCATGAACTTATCTCCACTCAACTAACTGTACCTGAGTCCATGTAAGTCTGTGGTCCGACTTCGTTGGGGGTCGAACCACCCTTTCACAGGGGTCACCCAAGACCACCGGAAAACCCGTGTTTCTGATGATCTTGGGAACTGAGACGCTGCTACTCTATTTGTCTCAGGTGGGTCTGCCCACATGCAGATACACCCACATACGAGCAACCTGCTTGAAGGCTGTTACCCTTGCTACACCATGTGTTAAGGCAATATTTCATTGATTTGTCGTTAGAAATAAATATTTCACAATAGCTTGCATATTGTCTTTGCGACGAATCACTATGCTTTAACTATGTTCAATTTGTAACATTGAAAAAACACCCTGTATATCAGATATTTACATTATGATTCATAACAATAGCAAAATTACAGTGATGGAGTAGCAATGAAAATGTCATGGGAAGTTTTCCTACAGCTTTTTGAGTGGTGGCCTCCCCTAGGATCTGGCTAGCAGTGTGCAGAGCACCAGGCGGTGTGGCCGTGTCTCTGGCATCCTGCTGCTCACAGCCCCGCCCTCCAGCTGCACCCCGTCCCCGCCCCTTCTCCCCTCTGCAGATGGCCATAGCCCCTCCCTGTCAGCCGCCCAGACGCAGGTCCCCCGTGTGGTGGTGGGAGACGGAGCCCTAGGTAAAACTTGCCTACTGCTCAGCTACACCACCAATGGATTTCCTGGAGAACCTCCCTCCCCCCACCGTCTTTGAGAACTACTCTGCCAATGTCATAGCACATGGGAAAGCGGTGCATCTGGGCCTGGGGAATAGAGTGGGGCAGGAAGATTAAGACCAATTATGTTCCCCTTCCTGGCCCCAAACAGACGTCTTATACTTTGTTTTTCCCTGGTGAGTCCTGCAACATTTGAAAATGTCTGGGCAACGTGGTACCCAGAGGTTCAACAGCACTGCCCCAACACTCCCATAATCATCGGATAATGAGGACACCATCCATCAAGTAGCTGAAGAAGTAGCTGATGCTCATCACCCACTCCCGGGGCCTGGTGATGGCCAAGGAGACTGGTGCTGTGACAGACCTGCAGTGCTTCTGGCATGTACCAAGACTTCAAGATAGTGTTTGACGAAGTCAGTCCATCTTTGAAAGACCTACCTGTAAGCTTACCCCAGGAAACTACCCGTGGAACTTAGGAAACCTGAAATCCATCTCTCGGACAGTTCTGATTAATGTGTCAAAAGGAGTTCGTGAGTTCTTATGAACAAGCAGAGCCTGGCATTTGGCTGCATGTCAGTCTTTACTGTGATTCCTTTGATGTTGCCATCGCACTCCTGACGCTCGTGGGAGGCTGCCAGTTAGCTGAAGTGGACCTGAGGAGTAGCTGTCCAGGGCAGCCATCTAGGGCAGGATAGATCTGCCTACTCTATAGGACAGGGTAGATCCGCTCATGGAAGTTTCGGAGACTAACTCTTTCCTGCAGTAGAACATAGGACTTTTTTCTGAGGAGCAGATGGTGCTTTTGAATTGCAGCCTAACACGGGCTTTCCTTCCAAGGGGATTGTGCAGGGCCAGTTAAATTGAAGGCCTTGATGTAATCTCAGGTTGTGGCATCAACGTTTTGGGACCCCAAAGGGGCAAGCAATCTTGATAGATTTTCTTAAACTACAGACCTCATATTATAAAGAGCAGGTGTCCGGGTGGTGTTCACAGAAGTCTAAGGTTGGTCTGCTCCAATTTCTGACTATATGCGAGACTCTTAAAAGTTTGTGGAAAGACGGACTGAAAAGATAATGGAATTTCTCCACAAATGTTTTGAAGATACAGATATATACACATTATTGATTAGAATGTATGCTAAATATAAATATCTAAAATGAATGCAGTGATTATTAATTTTTGTAGCTGTTTGACACCAAATAGATAAGGAATTATTGAGCAAGTCTACCAGATTCATTCATCTCCAAAAATCATCAATCTGGATCAGTATTTGTGAATATTTGGACATAAGCTCCCTCTTTTTCACCCACTTTCCATAGATCAGAGAATAGGCTGCTAAAAGTTACTTATCCTTAAGCAATGTATGCTCTCCTCCTTCCATTTCATGTCGGCAAGGAAGAATAATAGTGCAGAGCAAGCTGACCCAGAGGCAATGGAGAGCAAATAAACTGGATTGTTTATAAAAATTTGTTTTAACTTGTGTTTCATTGAATTTCTAGAAAGTGGCAATTGGATTTAAAACACATAATAAATAATATATGAATAAATAAGGAAGACCACAGTAGAAGAGATGCATTTGAATTGTGGTGCTGGAGAAGAATATTGAAAGTACCATGAATTGCTAAAAGGACAAGCGGATCTGTCTTGGAAGAAGGCCAGGGTCTAGCAAGCACGGCAAGCCTTCATCTTACTTCCTTTGGACATATTGTCAGGAGAGACCAGTCTCTGGAGAAGAACATCGTGTTTGGTAGTGGAGGCAGGGGCAACAAAGGGAAGGCCCTCAATGAGATGGCTTGACACAGGACTACATTCATGGACTAAAGCATAAGAACAATGGTGAGGACAGTGCAGGACTCTGTTCTGTTCAGTGCGGTGCTTTGTTCTGTTGTGCTTAGGGTTACTATGGGTCAGAGCCAACCCAGGGGCACTAAACAACATATGAAGGTACAGCATAACTTACTTTCTTCTGTTTCTAGTTCATCTATGAGACTAATTAATCCAACAAAAATAAATTTAAAATTGTCTCTGTGATCAGTGCATGATTGCAGACAAGTTCTTTCAGTAAAACTTTGCTCATAATCTCTTTATCATCACTCACTCCCACTTAATCAGTTCAGCTCACTATGGCCCTATAGCACGGAGTATATCTGCCCGTGGAGGTTTCGGAGACTAAGCCTTTACTGGAGTAGAAAATGTGTCTTGGCTGAGCCCCGGTGGCGTAGTGGTTGTGCGCGGGACTGCGACCCACTGGGTTGGAGGTTCAATTCCGGCTCCCAGGAGCAAAGGCTGGGCCTCCTACTCCCACCACCTGAGGGCAGTGATGCCTAAAAAAAAAAAAATAAAAATAAATGTGTCTTTTTCCTGAGGAACAGATGGTGGTTTTGAATTGCAGCCCAACACGTGCTTTTATTCCAAGGGAATTCTGCAGGGCCGGTTATAAAGGCCTTGATGTAATCTCAGGTTATGGGATCAAGGCTTTGATACTCCAAAGGGGCAAGTAATCTTGATAGATTTTCTTATAATCTTGATAGATACAGACCTCATATTATAAATAAGTTTGAAGAAAATGGATAGCTGCAATAGTGAGGAAATGATTGAGAGAGCTGCTCTAAGATTCCCCTCTGCCCTGGCCCTATCGTAAGGTAGATGCTTATTGAAGTGTAACAGTGGCTATCCTAGGAGAATTCCCTTGGGGAACTTTATTCCATCCACAACATTACTATAGCTCTGATCGTGTCCCTCCAGCTTCTTTTTCTTCCTATAATTCAAAGAATTATTGAGTCTACTGAGGATGCCAAAATAACTTTTCACATGAGTTCATAACTCAAAGTGTATAGAGCTAGAAGGTGAAAATGTGGATAAATAATAGCTTCGCATTTTGATCCCTGTTTAAAGGCTTTGATGATTTTGTAGCAGAAATTTTTGACTTATTTTCATGTATGTTAGGGAATATGGGGTGTGTGTGCGTGAGAGATGGGGATCCAAATTTTTGTGGAAAATGGAAGTAAAACGCAATCGAATTTTCCCACAAACTTATGCATAAAACTTTACCATAAAACTTATGCATGCATATTCACACATAGACTATAATATGTTCAGAATACTAATACAAGTGAATATTATTTATAACCTACATGATAAGTACTATATATATATGGATTTAATTGCATATATGTGACATGGAAAATTAGATCTATTTTTACTTTTGACATTATGTGTAAGGTTAGCATTGCTTCAGAGCTCATCTTTATTTTTTCATATATTGTCAGCTTACTTGCATTTCCATTTTCCTGTGGTTTCTGTCAAATATATCTCTTCTTATAAAATATTAACCCTTTCTATGTATGTTGTTGTTGTATACTTACTGTCCAGTGATTTTGACTTAATTTCCCTAGGACTGCTGCTTGCCTTTTGTATATTGTGTTTTATGTACACAGAGGATAGTTTACACTGGTATACAGAAAATAAGATAAAAAATAATAATCTATTGGTTCTTGTCATCTCTGGCAACTGGAATTGAATTCAATAAAACTTCATTAAATGTTTACGTGGAATTAGGATAATTGTATGTGATGCTACTGAGAGAGGAGGGAAAAATAACCAAGATAACAGCTTTCATATGAAAAGATAACAGATTTTGGTGTTTGCCAAAGTGGGGAGGGGTAGGAAGTATAAAACAATGGGCTAACTGGTTAACAAGGATTGGGTGTAGTGGAAGATTGGGCTGCACAGGAGGAAGACAGAAAATCAAGAGGCAAGAGGCATGGGGAGGGGTAAGCTGTTTCAGGGTTTGATTTGATTTAGACTTTGAAATGTACAGTTGATGAACTGAAATGTAGCCCCCTACACACACACCTTTGTTCCATTTAAAAAGACAAAGCAAAACATTTAGATTCTTTAAACATTGAAAATATCCACTACTACAAACCCAAAACAAAAAGGTATAAAACTTTATCAATAAAAATACTTTTTCTTTTTAAATTTTGCTATTATTTTAGTTAGATAGACTACACATATTATGAAAGTCATGATTTTGTTTTTTCACATTTTGGAAGTTGGATTTGATTTTTGTTTTTGGTATCTTAGAACTAAAAATATTGAATAGAACTAAAAAAATGAATTGTTAAAGGCCTGGTTACAGTATGATAAATACATTGAAATATATAGTCATGATAGCACACGTTTTCACTGATACTTACTTTTTTTTTTTTTTTTTTTTTTTAGGCATCACTGCCCTGGTGGTGGGAGTAGGAGGCCCAGCCTTTGCTCCTGGGAGCCGGAATTGAACCCCCATCCCAGTGGGCCGCAGTCCCGCGCACAACCACTACGCCACCGGGGCTCAGCCCGATACTTACTTTTCAATACTATTTTTCTTTTAAAAGTGGCATGAAGGTGCTAGTCCTACAGAATTTAAACCTTTAAAGTCCTTCAGATACCTACCCCATTTTATTGCAAAGAAATGCCAAGGCATGGGAATCTCAAGGATTAATGAATAGCCACTCTCTTTTCTAGTGTAACCATCACTGTATGAACTGTTTGACAACCTGGTGAAATTGGGTTACATTTTAGGTTTATTCATTTAACTTTTAATACATCCCTATTTTCCCTCTATATTGCCTTTGAGTTACCTGAGAACCTTAGGAGGTCAAAGATAGGTGATGTGTAAATTTGAAGCCTAGAATCCCATCATTTCTATCATGACCTTAAAAGTCACAGCTATATTTCACACATCCTTCATATGTCACATCAAAAGGATTCAATATGGAAACCCTACTACGTGAAACACCTGTAACAGATTTAAGGAACCCCCATATTCCCTTGAACTTGAGGCTGAAACACCCTAAGTGTGAGACCAGATCATTTCTATTCCACGGTTATGGAATTGTAGGCTGTGGGACTTTGGTTTTTATCTATTGCTTTGATGGTGCAAAGTGAGGGGCAGCCTAGGAACACCATAATTCACTATTCTCATAACCTCCTTGCTTTCTTATGACATATATTAAACTGGGGGATATGGTTTGATCTTTGTGAATGTCATGGAAAGTTTTTCCATATCACCAACCTCCATTATTTCTGAAAATAATGTCTAGCCTCTTAAGAGTTTAATCTGTACAAGTCAGCAATTCATTCATAACTGATTAATACTTGCATAATTTCCTTTCCAGTATTTAAATTTGATAGACTAAATTAGTGATGCTATGAATAGTATCAATAATGTATGTCCCGGGTGTGGTGGCTACATAATTTCATGTCAACTTGAAGATATATAAAAGTAGAGGAGTGGTATTCAACCTGTTATTCAAGTTGCATCCTTCTCATAAGGAGGGTCTTGGGAATCCATCCCCATCCCAACACATCTTCACCTTCCTGCTGTCCTGCTGGTTGACTGTGTGTGCTGCCAGAGCTACTGCCATTGGTTCTACACAACTTTGCTCACACTGCCCTGTGATCTTCCTCCATTAGGCATCATTGCATGTGGCTACATGAAAGTGAAGAGTAACTTATGGATTAGTGTCAGACTCATGGACTTGAGTTGGACTGTGCTGGGATGTTTTCTCAACATATAAGTACTTCTTGATATAAAACTCTTTCTTGGGCTGAGCCCCAGTGGCGTAAGTGGTTGAGTGCAGGACTGCGGCCCGTGGGCTTGGCGGTTCAAATCCATCGGCGACTCTCAGGAGCAAAACTGGGTAGCTCCCACAATCACCAGAGGGCAGTGATGCAAAAAAAAAAAAAATGGGGCTGAGCCCCGGTGGCGTAGTAGTTGTGAGCAGGACTGCGGCCCACTGGGATGAAGGTTCAATTCCGGCCGTGGGGCTGGGCCTCTTACTCCCACCACCAGAGAGCAATGATGCCTCCAAAACAAACAAACAAACAAACAAAAACAGAAAATAAAACTCTTTCTTTTACATATATGAGTGTCTCTGGATTTATTTCTCCAGTCAACCTGGGATAACACAGGGGGAATATTTATGTCCTCTATCATAAAATGATGGTCATGTCTTTAAAGCGAACCAGAAACATACATAAGTTATAGATACATGAATTGATTGGAGGCTTACACTTAATTATAGCCCAAACTGAAGAACAATTGGTCCTTATGACATGGCCTTGCTTGGTGCCTGCCCTCATGAAGAGATGATTAATTATGGGTGCTATAGAAAAATGTGGGGAAGAAACCAGATGGTGTCAAATAGCATCTGAGGTCTTAAGGTTTGTCTTAAAACAAGTCATCTAAATAAGGTATCAACCAAGTCCACATGGAAGAAGCACATCAGCCTGTCTGATTCAAGGAATTTAAATAACAAAGTCCAAATCCAATGGGGGAATTATCAAGAGCATAAATTGTGAGCAGCCAGTTTGCAGAAGGCTATCCCAATCAAGGAATATGAACAACCTTGCCAGCAGACAGAAAAAAATGTGAATTTGATTATGCTAGATGTAGTCATGTTAAAGTGCAATATATGAAGTGAATAAATAAAGGGATTTCCCATTTTGACCCATTTTAAAGTTGATTCAGTTTTTAATATTATATGCTTTCCTTTTGAATTAAGATTCTATTTTGTCTAGTCATTGATGCTGAGTTTTGTGTGCTTACTGTTTACATTTCATATGATTCTTTATATATGAAGCTCAAAATAAGTACAGATATAGAGAGAGTAACTGGATCAATAATCAAGTAAGGGCATAACAGGAAGGATGGGCGGGGGGAGCTAAAGACAAGTGTAAGTGTAAAAAGAAAATATTTTCCCAGGTAGCATGGCAGAGGCCAGACCAAATCCAGGAATACACATGGTAACCAACTAGGGAGGGATGCTGGGGGCAGGGGTGTGTGTGTCAAATGGTGATATGTAGAGAGGGAATGAGGTACTAACTCACCCAAGGGGAGTGTATTTTTTATACACTCCACAGGAAAAGAGGGGCCAAACTTAAATCTGGTGTTCCCATATGTGAATGCAGTGTGACGCAATGGAGCGGAGAACCAGTGGAGAGGTCTGAGAGCACAACCCCAATTCCAACTACAGGGCAGCCATCTCTCTCCCAGGGGAGTTTGCCTAGGAGATCAGCACTGAAGCTGCAGCTTGTGGAGTGAGATATGCCTGACCAGAGAGCATGAGAACAAATGAAGGGGGAGGAAGATAGAATGGAGTACATCCTGACCCACCAAGTCTTCAGGACGATATTCCTACTCAGAACAGCCAATGCAGAGAGAGAATCATATGGCGGCCACACTATGAAATACGGCTACATTTGCTGACCCAAGGCCTTTCAGGGTCACCAATGGAGAAACAGGGTCAGGACTATACCCTGTCTGGCCCAACAACACTATGGCAAAAACTATGGTGTGCAACAGAGCATGGAGCTCCAGATGGAGTGCCAAGGATACACTTTGGGGCCAGGGTGTGGCACCCCATCCAACTTACCCAGGGGACACTCCTGGAGATAAACGAACAGACCTTAAACTATTTACAGGTTTTTATCTCGCTATTATTTTTATATTTTTACATATATATATGACATGGAGTTTTTTTGTTGATGTTATTATTGTTCTAATTTCTTTGGTTGCTTTATTTTAGGGTGCCCTTTTTTGTACATATTGTTTTCTCTGCAGGTCTAGCTAAATAAAACAGGCTGGGTGAACAGTCTAGAGGCAAAAATGATGGGACTGATGGGAGAAGAGTAGGAGGGGGGAAGGAGATGGTGTTGACCGGCCCAGGGATAAGGGAATAACAAGTAATTCAAAGTTAGTGACAGGGTGGGTGTGAGAGGTCCGATAGGGATTGGTCAAGATTAATGTAACAGCGAGAAAATACTGAAACCCAAATGGAGGTTGAGCATGATAGTGGGACAGGAGGAAATATAGAAAATAGAGGAAAGAACTGGGGAGTAAGGGGCATTTATAGAGGTTTAAATAGAGGCACGAACATATTGCATATATTTACATATGATGATGGGGAAATAGATCAATGTGCATATACTTATAAGGTTGGTGTTAAGACAGCAGATAGGCATTGGACCTCCACTCAAGTACTTCCTCAGTGCAAGAACATTTTGTTCTATCAAATTGGCATTCCGTGATGTTCACCTCCCCAACAAGATCACTGAAAACATATGTGTGCATAAGCAAATGTCCTGAAGAAAGTTGATGGTGCCCGGCTATCAAAAGATGTAGCATCTGGAGTCTTAAAGGCTTGAAAGTAAACAAGTGGCCATCCAGCTCAGTAGCAAGCCCACATGGAAGAAGCACAGCCGTCTGTGCGACCACAAGGTGTCAAAGGAATCCGGTATCAAGCATCAAAGAATTAAAATTTCTATCATTATAAATGAGGGGGAGTGCAGATTGGGGACCCAAAGCTCATCAACAAGTGAAGCGACATCCTCTTACAGAGGGGATGCAGCGAGGTGATGAGCCAGCCAAGGTACAGTGTAGTAACAATGAAATATGCAAATTTCCTCTAGTTCTCAAATGCTTCCTCCCACCCACTACCATGATCTCAATTCTATCACACAAATCCAGGTAGACCAGGGGATGTAAAGGAGTCAGAAACATGGTGAATTTAAGACAGATGATCCCTTGGGACCAGTGGAGGGAGTAGTGACACTGGGAAGGTGGAGGGATGGTGGAGTAGAAAGGGGGAACTAATTTCGTGGATCTACATATGACCTCTTTGGGTTGTGGACAACGGGGGTGGTGAAGGGACACATTGGACAGTGTACGAAATGAAAAGGTAGTAACAATTTCTAAATTATTAAGAGTTCGTGGGGGAGAGAGAGGGGGATATGGGGAGCTGGTTATGAGGGCCTAGGCGGAGGGAGGATGTTTTGAGAATGATGATGGCAACAAGGGTGCAAATGTGGCCTGCATACAATTGATGTATGTATGGATCATGATGGGAGTTGTATGAGCCCCCAATAAAATGATTTCTTAAAAAAAGAGGGGGAAGGTGAAGCTTATACCAAGGGCTCAGGTAGAAAATATTTGGAAATGAAGATGGGCACATGTGTACAACCATGCGTCATATAAATGATGTATTGAATGTTATAAGAGCTGTTAGAGCCCCTAGTAAAATGATTGGGAAAAAAAGTGAAAAGATTCTGAAATTGATTGTGGTGATGATTGCACATATCTTAATATAACTTGATAACTAAATTATATAATATATTTAAAAAGTCATGGCTATATTTTCCCTATTAACTCAATTTTAATTATTCCTTCTTCATAGGAATAAAACTATAAAAAAACTACATGCTTGTATTAAAGAAGAAATTAATCTGATTGCGTCCAATTGGTCTTAACATGGGCCCACAATTCTCAATGCTTCCCACGTTAATTACCCTTGCAATAATTACTAACATGTCCTTTGACTTTTCTTACTAGATAGGGGAGAGAAAAAGAAAGGTATGAAAACCAGAAAATATTAAATATTTCAATATCAAAATAAAAGATATTTTAAAAAGCAAATAAACTCAAATGAAATATTTAGCAAGCCTTTGAGCTATTTTAAGAACATTTGTCACACAGTATTTAAAAATGGGTAACATATTATTTGAATAACAATATCATACTTTAGTTGATTTGCATTTTATTGTGGTCTACATAAAAATTTTGAATGCATCTATCAAATTTATTTCCATTTAGCTTTTACAAAAGAGGAAATCTTCTCTGAATTATAGTGAATATCTTCAAGTTGTTGGCATCCATTTCAAAAGTTTTCTTGTGACATTTAACTTTTGATCATCCAGCTGCTCCTAAGAGGAAGCATACATACTTCCATTAGGTTTGAAAAACAATGAAGGCAACCATAAATATTGCATTTTGATAAAGATCCCCCAAATTTTCAATAAACGTACTATAGAAAGTAGAACCAGGTTTAAAAAACAAGCAAAATAAAATGAATCAATATCTCCTAGCTCCCAAGCACTCAACATTAACAAGTAGGTCTGAAATCCAAACAAGAAGGCAGAATAGCATGGTGATTCGGAACACAGCTCTATGTGGTGCTGTGCATTTACTGGTCATTCCAGTACAGATACAGATAGCTGCGAGTCTGTCTAATGATTACATGGGCACCAACACACATAGTGGAGAAAAGCAGTCATCCATATTATCTTTTTTCATCCATAATATTTTGTATCAGAAAAATTCAGTTCTGAAATATAAGATGGGAAGCGCAGAGCTATACTCTTCAGACTCAAGACTGAAAATTTTTTAAAAAGATGCCCAGAGGGCTTTTAAATAGTGTTTATACTTTCAGGTCAGCACTAAAACAAGCTAAATGCACAGCACAAGTGGTCATGACCATGGTGGTCACAAACATGTTAAAATTTGGTATCAAAATATACATAACATTTAAGAATGAATGTCATTTTAATATGGTCAGAAATGTATGTACAATATATTATCCAATACACTAAAATTATTTTTTTCATGGCAACTCCAAATTACTTCCAACTTTAAATAATTGTAAAATATTATGTGAAAATGAAAACAAACCCACACACTTTTTATACTTATGATTTATATTTCTATATTCCATACCATCAGATTGATTCCAAGTCAAAGTTACCCTATGAAACAGTAGAATGGTCTCTTTGGGTGACTGAGGCTATACATGATTATGAACCAGTATGAACCAGCAGCTGGCTGGTCTAAACTGCTAACCCTGTGTTTAGCAGTGCAATGCATCACACACTACATCTCTAAGGATTTTTGAATTTCTACAGTACTTTGTAATTTTGAAATAACTTTATATGCAGTATTGAAGTTAATATGTACTCAGTAACTTTTTCTATTGCTTCTTATTGCAGCCAATTTTCAGATAAGAAAACCGAGTTCCAGATTGATAATGTATCAGTGGAGAGGGAAAATAGCCGACTAATTATTCTGAAAGAAGATGTATAGAGCTCGAATACAGATAATAATAAAACTAATTAGCAGGCAAATGAGACATATAAATACAAAACAACTATTAGGAGCTATGACAAAGTCCGGGTGGAATATTGAGCTAAACATAGGGCTGCTAGCAGTCATTTGAAACCACCAGCCATTCCATGAGGGAAATATGAGGTTTTCGAAAACTAACAGCCAATATCACACTCAAGGGGGCAAAACTAGAAACATTTCCACCGAAAACAGGGACCAGACAAGAATGTCTGCCATCACCACTTTTATTCAACATCATACTGGAAATCTTAGATAGTGTTATCAGAAAACAAAAAGAAATCAAGTGAATAAACACACATAGGCAAAGAAGTGAAACTTCTGCTATTTGCAGATGATATGGTCCTATACGAAGAAAACCCAAAAGTCTCCACAAAAAAACCTAGGTGAGAGGAATTACTAAGAGGCAGAAGAAGGGCGAGCATGATGATGGGGTAGGAGGAAAGTAAAAGGAAACAGGAAAGATCTAGAAAGCAAAGCTATAGAGAGAGGTACAAACACAGGTGTGCACTTATGTAAATATTTTAATTCATAAAAGAGGTAGTGCCCTATGTACATATATTTTGAGGAAGGGGACAGGCATTGGACTTCTGTTCAAGTCCTCCCATGATGGATGAACACTTTGTTCTAACAGCCTGGCATTCTGTGATGCTCACTCACTTGACACCAGACACAGTCAAGCAACAAGCACACGCGGATGAAGGACACCAGTCTGTGTGATCATGAGTTGGTGACAGAATCAGGTAACAGGCACCAGAAGACCCCAAACAAGCAAGCAAAAAGGTATATTGTTGAGAACAAGAGGGGTAGAGCACCGACCCAAAATCTTTCTGCAGACAACAAGATATGCCCCCAACAGAAGGGTCACAAAGAAGGGATGAATTAACCTAAGTGCAGTGTAGCACTCATGAAATGCACAATATTCCTCTGTTTCTTTGAGGCTTTCTCATCCCCCACTATAATGACCCCAGTCCCACTTTTCAGTTCTGGCTAGACCAGAGCATGTACACTGCTAGAGATAGGAACTCAGGACACATGGAATCCAGTTCAGATAAATCACTCAGGGACAGAAATGGGAGTAGCAATTCCAGGAGGATAGGGAGAAAGTAGGGGAAGGAAGGAAAGGGAACCAATTTCAATGATGGATGAGTAACATACACACACATGCAATGCCTCAGGGAAATAAACAGTAGAAACATGTGTGAAGGGAGACAGTAGTCAGTTTAAGAACTGAAAAACAATAATAAATTATAATCTAGTTCATGCTAGTTTGGGTACATTTAAGAAACAAGTTCATAGACTTGCATACCTGTGTAAAATAGAACTATATATCAAAGTGTAATTGTATATTAACAAAATATCCCAGTCCATCCAAATCAAGTCCAGAAGTCCAATTATTAGTCCATATGTCTAATACCAACTGTAAAGTCCTTTTCAGACTCATGTAGCACATGCAAAGATGCTGAATGCAGGAATATCAGAGGTCAGTGTATAGAAAGTCTTGGGGATCCAGAGGGAGTGGATGTATCTCAGGTAAAGGGTCTCCATGTGGGTTCTCCAGCTTCAGGACTCTAGTGTGATGGGTAGGTTTGTTATGCCAACAGGGCCACAGAAGATTGGTGGGTCTGTTGTGACAGCACGGCAAATGAACACACGTGATGAATTGAAGGGAAGAGGTAGGAAGGGCTCAGCGAGTCCTGCCCTTTCTCTTGCTTCCAGATCTTCAGACCAGACAGCTGTCTTGTTCGTCCCGTTCCTCGACCTCCAAGCAACACTACCCATGGGACACCTAATCATGGACTGTGTAGTGAGTTGCCGTTCCTTCAAGCCCTACTTCGCCACGCTCCTGGGATAGACAGCTCTTGAGCTGGGGACTGTTGGACTCTGTCATCTGGCTGACTGTTTGTGACCTGCTCTGCTGTTTGCTGCCTATGACCAGATAGCCTGAATTGCTCTACAGAGGACTACTCAGCGGCCCTCAAGACTTGAAAGACTGCCAGTCTTCTAGCTGTCTCACACAAGTGAGTTGCACCAAGCAATTTGTACTGCTTTATAGATAGTTAACTGCTTCTTTCTTATCTTATATGCCTTTCCCTATATAAATACATAAAAGGAATTACTAGTGTCCTGGTTTTATTTCTCTAACAGAACCCTGCCTGACACATCTAGCTTTATCACCTTAGTTCTATGTGTTTTGTCAGCAGGAAGATGAAGCAAAGTCTATGTTTATCTGACCTCCAGTGAGCTATTTATCACCTTCACACTTCCAAACGAGATAAAAAAAAACTGCGACCTGATTGACAGGCTAGAGTTCACCCTTTTGCAAGTTGACAGGAGATTATGTAACTGTCACATAAGGGGTCACAAGAGTGGTGGTGGCGGGGGAAGAGAAGCTGATATCAAGGGCTCAAGGTAAAGTAAATGCTTAAAAAAATAATGATCTCAACAATGTACAAATATACTTGATTCAATTGTCTATTGTAATGTTATAAGAAGTATAAGAACCCCCAATGAAATGATTTTAAAATGAAAGAAAGCAACACCATTTTCAATAACTGTACAAAAGGTTCTTAGGAGTAAGTCTTACTAAAGAAACAAGATTTATACAGATAAAACTACAGATCTTTACTACAAGAAATCAAAAACGTTCTACATAAACAGAAGAATATACTGTGCTATCAATACTGCCTAAACAATCTACAGATGGGATGCAGTCCCATCCAAATATCATTCTTTAATGAAAGAAAAAAACTAACTACCAATTCCATATAGGTAGGAAAAAGACTATGTGTGGCAGCCATGTGTTTATGTTAATTTTATGATTGAAATGTAGGGGTGGAGTCTAGCCTGTTAATCTGGAGATAGCCATTGAGTAGTCAATGAGGCCTCTATGTGGGCATGGCTTTCTCCTGAGACTTCTGGGAAATCTCGCTATATCTCCCTCATGAAGATGAAAAGCTATCTTCCCTAGTTGTTGGGAGTTAGTCTGAGAGACGATGAATCAGGAACAAGAAAAGATGGCAGCGTCCGAGAAGCTGGAGGAGCCGGTGGAGAGACCACACGGCTTGGCCCTGATGGAGCCAGACCTCTGAAGCTGGGGCAGCCACATGGAAACCTCTGCCAGCAATGAGTTGCTTCTGCCACCACTGGATGCTGTTGATGGACCTGTGCCCTGGAAGTGAGGAGCCATGTGGAGACGCTTGCCAGCGCCGGGACTCTGCACCCACTGTCCTGTGAAGCCGTGAGTCAGAAGGAGACTTTATAGACTGACATCGGGGGTATGGGTTAATATTGGACTTATGACTTTGTACTGGACTGGATTGGGATGCTTTCTTAGTGTCCAATTTCTTTTATATATAAACCTTTTCCTTATATCGATATGCGTGTCTATGAAATTTGTTCCTCTAGACTACCTGGACTCACACACTATGGATAAGCAAAGAACTTATTAAAAGACAAACTAAGTAGAAGCCCTTGCACTATCTGACCTAAAAACCTACTAGGGTGACACAGTAGTTAATTAAGCCTTGTCCTGGTATAACAAGAGGTAGATAGACTAATGTATCAGAACAAAAAAAAAAAGCATCAAGCAATAGGCAACTAATCTTTGACTAAGGATCTAGAAATATACAAGGAGACAAAGTCAGCCTCCTCAACAAATGGTGCAGGAGAAATTAGTTATCGATATCGAGAAAAATGAAATAAGACCTATATCTCTCCTCATGCACAAAAAATGAACTCAAGATGGATTAAAGACTTAAATGTAATCCGCAGAGCTATTAGAATCGTAAATGACAAAGCTGGATCAAATGTAAAGGCACTAATGCAGGGCATACGAAGACTACCAAGTATAATGAAGCAGGTACACATAGCAAAAGATAAGAGATGACTGGGACATGCTGAAATTACTTCATGAATGTACACTGAAGAATTTTTCAGAAGGGTAAAATGAGAGCCCACAGATGGGGAAATTTTCCTATCAATGATACATTCGACAAGGGTCCAGTTACCAAAATCTACAGAACTCTACAACAAATGCTCAAAAAGAAAATAACAAATCTCCCAATTAAGAAGTGGACAAAGACATTAACAGATAACTCACCAACAATGTACAAATAGTTAATAGACACATGAGAGAAATGCTCACTACCACTAGCTACCAGGGAGATGCAAATTAAAATCACAATGAGATACCACTTTATACCTACTATGCTACCCCAATTTGAAAATACAGAAAACAAAAAATGCTGGAGGTGATGTATAGAGATATTAACTCATATACGCTGTTGGTGGACCTGTAAATACAGACAAGCACTATGGAATATAATATGGCAATACTCAAAGCAACTGGGAATTGAAATCCTATGTGATCCAGCAACACCACTTTCAAGAATATACTCCAAATAAATGATAAATAACATGAATGGATGCATGGTTTCCCATTTTATAGCATTACACAATGGAATACTATACATCCTTGAAAAACAGTGATGAAAACATGAAATATTGCAGCACATGGAAGGTTCTGGAAACCATTAGGCTGAGTGAAGTTAATTAATCACAAAAGAACAAATATTGTATGAGTCTATCAATATAAGGAGAAACACCAATTAAACAAACATCAGAGGTCAATTGCCACTCCATAATCATCCTCTTTATGTAAATTTCATAAGAACCACTTCTTGCATATATTTATATAGCAATTGTGTTAGGCAGGGTTATACAGAGAAACAAAACCAGGATATTTATGAAGATATATGTTACAGTATTATATAACAGCCAATTAGTCCACACAGCAGTACGAACGGCTCAGTTCAACTCAAGTCTGTGGAACAGTTGATATTCTGGAAGTCCTTCAACTCAGGGGGGTTTGGGGATCCAAGGTCAAAGAAGCAGACAGCTGAGTCTTCCTTGGGCAATACAGGCACAGACACAGGCAGCAAACTGCAGGGCAGGTTACCAACAGTCAGCAGCTCAGGAGCTTAACGAAGCAGGCCTGAATGGGATATTAAACTCAAGCAATGCAAGAAGAAGGATCTAACAGCCTCAAACTCAAGTGATGTACACAGAAGTAGCATGGCAAAGCAGGTCTCAAAGGAAGCTCATGTTCTAGTGACATGATCCACAGGTTGGCTTGTCCCATAGGTAGAGTAGCTTGCAAGTTTAAGCAGAGAACTAGTTGAAGCATCTGTACACAGGTCCAATTACCAGAGAGAAAGAGAGAGAGGATGAACCTTGTTAAGTCATTTATATCTCTTTGCCCTCCAATCAAACTGCGATCTGATGAATCCCACATGTTTTTATTGGCCAGGTTAGCACAAAAATAACCTATCTATCACAGCAATAAACTGAGGTAGCTGATAGACTTCTCGCCTCTACTCATGCAAAAACACTTTGTTCTAACAAAATGGCATACTAGTTCACCCTCCCAGCATAATCATTGAAGACAAAATGGGTGCATAAGCAAATATGGTAAAGAAAGTGGATGGTGCCTGGCTATCAAAAGATAACAGCATCTGGGGTTTCAAAGACTTGAAGTTAAACAAGTGGCCATCTAGCAAAGAAGCAACCAGCCCACATGGAGGAAGCACACCCGCTTGTGTAATCATGTCAATGGAATGGGGTAATAGGCATTAGGAGACCTACACACAAACAAACAAAACAAAACAAATCATATTATCAAGAATGATAGGGGTCAGAACAGAGACCTAAAACCCATCGGTAGATAATGGGATACCCTCTCACAAGCGGGTCACAAGGAAGGGATGAGTCTACCAGGGCACAGTAAAGTACTGATGAAACACACATTACTCGAGTCCCTCGAGACTTCCTCACCCCTGTCTATTATGATCCAAATACTGTCTTCCACTGCAGCCTAGACTGGAGCATGTGCACAGGCTCAGATAAAGAGATAAAAGCTCATGGCACACAGAACCCAGGAACAAGAATGGAAGTAACAATACCAGAGTATAGGGGGGGGGGAGAGAAGGGGAAGAAGGGGTAACTGATCAAAATGATCGACATATAACCACATATACCCCTCCAGTGGCATAAACAACAGAAACTGTGGTGCAAGGGAGACAGCAGTCAGTGAAAGATAGGAAAATAATAGCAAGTTATAATTAATCAAGAGGTCATGAGGTTGGAGAAGGGAGGAGCTGATACCAAGGGCTCAATAGAAAGTAAATGTCTAGAAAACAGTGATAGCAACACATCCAGATATATTTTATACTATTGATGTATGGATTGTTATAAGAACTGCTAGAGCTCCTACCAAAGTGATCTTTTTTTGGGGGGGGCATCCTTGCTCTGGTGGTGGGAGTAGGAGGCCCAGCTTTGCTCCTGGAGAGCTGCTGCTGGATTTGAACCTCCAACCCAGTAGTCTGCAGTTCCACGTACAACCACTACGCCACTGGGGCTCAGTCAAAGTGATCTTAAATTCGAAGAAGAGCTACTTATAAAGAGGAGACCTCACATTGGCTGAAGCCACTCCTTCAAGGAGGAAAGGGGGAAAGACAATCTTCCTTGATGCTATACAAATCAACAGGTCATTCACAGGAATGAAAGGTGAATCTTATTGGAAAATCAAGTTAAGACCAGGGTAAGGGAGCATCTACATTTCGGAGGAGGCACTAGTTCATAAATTCCTCTTTAGACTCATGTAGCCATGCAATACTGCCAAATGCAGGAAGATCGGATGCCAATGGGTGGAGAGTTTTATAGATTCAGAGGCAGTGGAAAGATCTTAGCGCTGGCATGGGTTTCCACATGGAACCTCCAGCTCCATGGCTATGGCTCCATCAGTGTAACCATTTGGCTTGTCTGAAGAAAGGTCTAGGAGTGAGTATGTGTCCCATCTCCAGCAAACTATTTATCTTTGCAGTGCCTCCAAAGAGGTCATCAAGCTGTGAGCTGAAGATGTCGAGGTAGTTACACAATCTATTGTCAATTTGAGATTTATGAGTAAAGGGGTAAAGCTTTGCCTGTCAATCAGGTCACAGCTTGACCTCATTTGGAGGCTCTAAGGAGATAAACAGTTCTTTGGAGGTAGGGCAAAGGCTCACTACCTGAGAGACATTACAGCTGACAAGACACATGGCGTTAGGCTAGTGCCCTGAGCTGAAGAAGCCACTGAGATGCTTGCAATGTCATTGGATCTGCAAGACTTCCCACCCACTGACCTGTGATCTTCCTGCATTCTGCATCATTGCATTTGTTTTTTAGGTTGAAGAGGAATTTTTAGATTGGTATCAGACATATGGGCTAAAATCAGATTTATGGACTTGATCTGAACTGAGCTGGGATGTTTTCTCAATATTCAATTGCTCTTGTGTATCTTTCTTATACATATGAGTGTCTTTATGTTTGTTTCTCTAGCCAACCCAGACTAACACACAGGCTAAACTCCACCTCTTCACTCTTAATTTTCTAAAGTCGGCACCAGATTATATAACTACTATAAACTCATAAGGATATTAAAATTGTTTGATATCACATACTCTGTTTTTCCAAATTCCCACATTTATTCCTTAAAAGAGATGGTGCCTTTTTAAACCAAGATATTATTTGAACTTCATTCACTATGCACCCATTTTATTTGTTTTTGTCTCCTTTGGAGTAGAATGACTCCCCCCCCCCATCTTTTGTTTAGCTCTACTTTTTGTGATATTTTCAGAGGCCAGGTTTTAACTAATTTATCTTTTCATATGCTTGAAATGAACTTTTATGCCACAACATATTTCAAGTTTAGTTCAGTTTCACTTTTTTTCCTAAAGCAACCCAGACAACTATTGAGATCTGAGGGGTAAGGAATCTGTAGGTTTTCTAAGGCTGTGAGCTTTCATTTTGTGTTTAAAAGTATTTATATATTTTGTTTTATAAAGCAGCAAATTGTATGTAACTACACAACTATCTCAACAAATTAAAGCAGTGATAATCTCCCATTAAATCCCCCATAAATGTGGAATGTGGTACTCTTTTTTCTTTTTCTCTCATCCTTCCTCTATAATTTCCTTTCCTGCACCTCCCTCTCTTTCCCTGCCCAGATCCCTGGTCTTCTCTTATTCTTAGTGTTTTGGTAAAAAACCACTTTTGTTTTTGTTTTTCAATGCAATGTGTCAATAAATAATTGTTTCTTGTTCTAGTGTTATTGATGATACGGGCTCCTTATGTGCCCTTAATAGTTCAGTTTTTGTTTGTGGCAGCAATAGGGCTTTTACCCAGTTATCCAGCATTTGGACAGAGTTATGTGTGCTAGCCTTTCTCTTTCCAGATGTAGATATTATTCCTGGAAACGAGCCTGTCCCTATCCTTGCTATTGATTACATGGCAGGAAGAGCTAAAGGGCAGTGCAAATAGGTGACCTATTTGTAAGATTAGGGATCAGTACTGCAGTGGCCTTTGGAACTGCAGCATACCAAGTTATCTAGGCAGCTAATCTCGGATATGCAGGCCTCATCAGGCACTACACAAGATTTGCAAGATCAGGTAGATTCTTTAGCAAAAGTAGTATTACAAAATAGAAGAGGTTTAGACTTACTTGCTGTAGAGCAGGGAGTTATTTGTTTGGCTTTACAGGAAAGATGCTGTTTTTATGCCAACAAATCTGAAATCGTAAGAGAGAAAATCAAGCGGCTGCAAGAAGACTTGGAGAAGAGAAGAAAGGAGGTGACCACCAATCCACTGTGGACCGGGCTCAATGGACTGTTGCCTTACCTCTTGCCACTGTGGGGCCCCCTCGTTAGTTTATTGCTTTTGCTTTCATTATGGCCAGTATTATTCAACAACCTCATGGCATTTATTAAGTAACAGATTGAGACCA